>JBCFYV010005699.1:0-15062 GCA_039000515.1 Timema cristinae | reverse complement strand
CAATCCTCGGTCCCGGCACGGATTTATCTGATTTCCAAACCCTTCTTCACCTCTTACAAGACATCTTGTGAATGTGGGAATGCCATGCCTCCACCGTGGTTCGGATTCCACTTTAAAACTGTAGGTCCTCCATTTTCATCTCACAATCACCCTACCATAACACATTAGCGTAAGTGCGTATAACCCGAACGTGTAGTAAGACGCGGTGCTAATAATAATAATAACTAAAAGGTGGAATCATTATCGGCGGTGTCCAAAATTATGAACCTTTACAGCAAACTTAACTTATTTTCCTTTCTCATGCACTTGTAAATAACATTAATTTTTATACAAGTTAAAATGATTTTTTGTTACTAGACCGAATACATAGTAGACAAATCAACTTTACGTGACTGGCACTGTTGCATTTTCACAACAGCTGTACTTTCTTTTTTCATTCTTTGACAATTATAGTCAATTAGGCTGGTTCTACTCCAAGTATCCCTCAATTAGTATGTCATAAAACATTCAAAAAATGCCTATTTTCTGTGTTTTAACTTATGCCATGCAGGAATGCTGTGAATACACAACGGTGCTAGTCGTAATGTCATGTCTGGCTCATGGCCGCCGTATGTTTACATTGCTTATATCATGCAAGTTATATCACGTTTTGTTAGTTTACTGTAGTCGTTATTCACGTGTGGTCACTATTACACATAAAATTACTAAGAGAAGGACTTAACTCAAGGAATAAAAGTCATTTTTAAACAAATAGGTAAGTAACTTTTTATATTAATCTTGTTTGTAATTATGTTTCTGTTCAAAATATGTCTAATTGAAACTTGTATTTTGTGATTGTTAGGTATTTTGTGAATTAGGTTATACAATTTTAGTTAATATACTTTTGTATTTATCAATTACCAGATACTAAAGTTTTTCTTCTAATAATAAGCTATGTTTTGTAACTGTTTAACATAAATGTAATTTTCTTTTTTTAGATAAAATTTACAAAAATAAAATATAATTAAAATATTTAATTACTAATATTGTTTCAATAATATTATTATGTATTAAAATATATGTTTTTGATTATTATTTAGAACATAATAGGTTGTGGCAAAAATTCAACTTCGCCAGTCTTCGTGTTTTTTTAGTGACAATCCCTGAAGGTTAGTAGATAAACACAAATGCTTTGTTGATCTAAACATATCAATGAGGAAACTTTAAGATTTATTTAAAAAGTTAAGTGTATGACCAAGATCTAAACTGGATTACCTAAATCAGATAGCGAAAGATATTGGCAGAAGAAGGTGCAAAGGTGTAAACAAAACTGGCCCAGGTTAGATAAAAGTAGAAACCTGCAGTAAACCAATCGCAAGTTAGGTGACCTAAAGATGATGTATGAAGTAGATATGGATAAATGTTTTACATCCTATTTAGTAACTCTTTTTTCCCGAAAGTCAACGACTACAAGAATGTAACGTAGTTACAAAGTAATTAATAGATATCTTAAAAAGAGTCAACAATTAGCTCTTATTTTTGTACTAGACAGTTCAAAAATATTTTTTGTTTCATAATGTTGAACATGGTCTGATATATCAACTGGAAAATCTTAAAGATGGTTTTAATACTTATAACCATGGCAAGCACTAAAGTAAGTATATGTTGTATATTTTAATGTTCTATCTTCACTGTTGACGTGAAATATCGTAGTTTTATCGGTTTAAACTCTTCAATGAACTCTACAATGTGTGTTTATTGTGTCAACACTTGTATGGCATACTAAGCCACTTTGTGTTTTTTGTTTATGATTAATGCATTATATCAACTTATGTGTAATTGAAATTATTTCTAAAGTTAATAATATGAGATAAGGTGGAAGCTGACTAATTCGAACTTCCGTAATTTGAAAACGCTTTTGATTCGAATTTTTCGCCCGGTCCCGTTAATTTTGTATTACAACAATGTGAAAAAAAATTGTGGATAGCTCGAATTTTGTTTTGGTTAGTTTGAACTTTTCGTAATATAATGTGCAGTATTGTTTTCCTACTTCTAGTTGCGGTGCCGGGTTGTTCTATTTTTTGGAAACAAGGGAGGTGACGTTGGAATGTGGTCAGTACCCTTCTTCACGCCCCTTCCCCTTCACCCCTCAACCATACGTCATTGTTTACAGTTTTGTACTCCAATAGTCAAGGCTGAACCTCTCGAGTGGTTACGTGCGCTGTTCTTAGTGATTCGGTCGTAGCGATAGTCTTGTGACGTGCGAGTTTATTTTGTTATGTTGTTTAGTTTTTAGTTGGTGTTTGTTTTGTTTAGTACATACTGTACAGTAGTTTTGTGTGTGTGTGTCGTTATGTCATTGTCTAAGTCTTATAAATTATTAACTTTGATCGATAAAGTTGTGGAGATAAAGGAAGTGGTAAAGGGACTTAAAAAGAAATCAAAAATTGCAAAGGCCTTCGGCGTTCCCACCTAAAACACTCTAAACATTTTTGAAAAAGAAAGACAAAATGTTGAGCTTGGTTACAAACTTAACTGTGTTTCTTTTCAATTCCTTTTAAAAAACTTATTTATTTATTTCGAATTTTTGGGCAGTTATTATTTTTGCTGGTTCCTTAATGTTCGAAATATCCAGGTTCTACTATATTACCATAGTGCTTGTTGTTTACTAGGATGTGAAAATAGAACATCTATGAGATATGGACTACCAACTATGAGATATGGACTACCAACTATGAGATACAGATGGAGGATACCTATTTTCTTTTCTTAAGCTTGTTGTGAATACTTTTAAATAACATTCAATCAAATAATAATATTTGATAAATGTAATCATATTTTTCTTGCGTTTTGTTACTATTACAGAACTAATTAAATCCATCTTAGAAATGTAATCAACCAAATCCAAGGTACTGCTTATAATAATTAATTAATTTGACAATAATTTGGATATTAAATAAAGGAAAGCGCCCCCAATCCTGGTTTGGACACGGTAGGCCACGCCACTACTGACTCATTTTAGTTATATGGAACACCTTCAAGCAAAACCCTTCTAAGTATGCTTCTAACACCTAATTATTGAGCTGGTCACCACTTCCTCCATTTATTTTTCTGAAATTAGGCCACACAATACTTGTCACGTTAAAATACACTCCTCCATCTCTGCATTGCAGTCGGTTGTCAGCACTATACATGGTTATCTTCTTTAAAAATATCCATCACATAACATTTTTACTCTAAGATATCAACTTGTTAGAAAGGAATATAAAATTGATATATTAAGCTTAAAGAAGTAGGTGGTGGAGTTATTCATGCTTTATTCACTCTTTTCTGTTATAGTTACAAACTATGTTGTTTTATTCGAATTATCAAACTATTGTATTCAAAATTATTCATATTACTTATTCGCATTTGCCTTTAAAGTTAACCTATCTTCAGTGCAGTATTTGTTTAATATAATGTTTTAATTAATTCATTTTCAGTTACCGGTGTTTCATTTTAGCTCGATTTACCATTAGTTAAATAATATGTGCTATTTGATTATACAATTTTTGAATAAACTAATATTTAGAGATATCATAATACAAAATGTTGTCTCTCTAAATATAGATATTTATTCTTACTGTACGTCACTGATGACTAATTAGTATATACTAGCAAACTCAAGAGGAAATTTCACCATACTAAGATTAAACAAATATTTTCTTTCCTAAGGACATTGTCTATTTTAAATAAAATAATGTTTTTATTAAAACATTAAAACACAAAGTGACGTTTCCAATGATGAGTTTGATGAGACAAGAAAGGGTGTCAGGAAAGGGCTGAGAGGAAATTTTTCTGGTACCGTAAGGTCTCAAGTGGTATTCCCCGCCATGATGGGTTCCATAGTGCCAGAAGTTTCAACGTAAGGTAAAAATGTCTGTAATTTCACTGTCAGAACACTTTTACACTTTTGTTTAAGTTCTTTTTATCCTGTTTTTTGTCTGTGCTAGAACCACTTGTTTAACTCGCCATAGATTATTGTCAAAATCAATCAATTACTAAATTTAAAATAATTGGTCATAGACATGTTGTAGCTGTTACTTAATTACACATAATCATCAACCTCAGTGGCCACACATCAAATTGTCAAGCCAACATACAAACAGCAGTTATGTATATTAGCAATGATATACTCCTCCGTGCATAGTTGGCCAAAATGTTTTAGCATACATCATAGCATGTATCTCATTCTCAGTGTAAACATGTTATAAATCCTAAGCTGTAAGATGTAGCACAGCTGAAGTCTGTATTTAGATTGTCACCCCATTCCTATTTCATACTCTCAGTCGCTTTATATTATGCTGCCAATATGAGAACATGGCATATAAGATCGGTTTCTTTTTATTGTACGTTCAATGCTCCGCTAATAAAAGTAAATCACGAAACAAAACAGGTTGGCCAGGCCTGAACTATTACACTTATAGCTACATACAAGCAGGTATAAATAACCAACTAGAACACTTATAGCTACATACAAGCAGGTATAAATAACCAACTAGAACACTTATAGCTACATACAAGCTTGATATATGTATAATGATCTACTCATATGAGTTTTATGCTGAGTTTATAGGCAAATTTAATCTAAATTATAAAGTATCGAAGATATTATGTTAATGCAATAAATTCCAATTTCTTTTTTTTCACATCACAATGGCATACCAAACATTTATTCATATTTTGTATTTGTATTAGTCTTATCGTGTAGTGGGCTTAGAATAAACAAATATATGACAAGATTGTCTTATTAGACAAATAGGATTTAGCAACCCCTTTCAAAAAGATATATATATATTATCATTTAATTTGTTTTGGTTACTATTTATATTTATTAGCAATAAAAAGAGCATTGGTATAACTTAAACATAAATAAAACATTGTTCTATATAGATAGAGCTAATCATATTTGGGCCACACCGGATGTGGCTGGTCAAAGCGTTTTTTGATATTTCACACTTGGTCTCCAAAGATAAAAAGGTCTTGGTTTATTTCCTGTCCAAGTGGAATATGGGTGGTTTCTGTTTAGTAATTAGTGCTAGGGTTATTTCATCTTCTGTGGGCTTAGTTCTAAAAAGGAAAACAACCTCATCTCGTTCCCATAAATTAATCTGATATTGTTTTTGTAAACATAGTTAAGCAAATTGTAACAATTTAATTTATAATTTTTTTAAATGTTTTCATTACTCCAAATAATACAAATCATTTCATGAATAGATATCGTGTTAAATGTATAGATTTAAAAATGTATTATACAATTATTCATAAATATAAACAATTAAATTTTACATTAGAATAAGTGTTGTACTCTTGATTATAAATATTCATATGCTATTCAACCTAGAATATAACGGCAAAACAACATATCAAATAACCAATAATCGTAATTTAAATGGACTGTTTTCCAATTACCGGGTACGTTTATCGAACCAGGTTTACTTTTTACGAATTATAATTCACTCAAATATATCCAAAAATTTCGATTTGAGCTATATTGATGTATAATTATTTTAATTCAAAATTACTGTAAAACTGAATTCAATAATTATGGGGGAGTTATTATGTGATATAGTTTAATTATAAAGCACCCGATTACATAATTATTATCCATAATAAGTATATGGTGACAAAAATACTCTTTAGAAATCATTCAGAAAACAATTATGTGTTGCAACATGTTATATATAGTTAGAGGAATCAAATCTATTTATAATATGTTTACATTTTCTCTTATTTCAAAATGTTTTGAAGATGTGAAAGTTAGTGTGTTTGTCGAAGCTAAACATGAATTTCGACTTTACGTTTTGAAAGCTTCGCACACCTAAACTCTTAATTATGATATTTCTTTGTATATTGTATATACACGTTATTTTCTATTTACAAATTTTACAAGGGCTGTTTTATAGTACATACAAATTTAAAATAATCGGAACTTAACTAAGAACCTAAATAAAATGGATGTGAAGCTCTCAACATATTGATGTTACTCTCAAAGAATTCGTTATCTATTGTAAGTTTATCTATCAGCGGTCAGCTTGTAAGTGTAGAGTCAAGTATCTGAAATGTGAGATATTTCCTGTTCAATCCGCAAGTAGAACCACAACTGCTGATTAGTGTGGGAGAGGATTGAATCTTTGGGAAGCGATGGCGTGATTTTCAATGACGTGGATATCAGCGAGTTGATTGGTTTTCCATGCCGTCATTGGATCCTCTTGTGTAGGCAGTTTCTTGTTATTTATGCTAAAGCTGGGCTCTAGAGAATTTCCGAGGAGTCTTGATCAAACAGTTGCAAAGTGTAATAAGAGATCTTAAGCTCTAGCATGTGACCAGGGAGGGGTGAACTTAGGACTTGTCACTACGGTGACAGTGCACGAGTGCAAATTTAATTTAATGAATCTATAATAGTGTTAAGTGCATGACTTTATATTAAGATACCTGGTTATACTTCACACATTACAAAATAATAGCCATCAGTCTCTTATATTTTGTATCAGATAGAGGATTAATAACGTCCTAACATTACAGGAAACATTTATTTTTCTCTAGCCAAAACATTTAAAATGTCGGTTTGGAGGGCAAGATCCAAAACGAGAAAAGATAGGTATATTTTACTGTAATTTCATGGAAGTTTCTTAACCATTTACAGGTAATTCTAATTTGTTCTTTGTTCGTCAGAGCTTACATTTTAAAAAAGAAAACAGAGAGGAAGTATTAATCTGGTGCTCTGAAACATAGGAAAAAGAAGGAAAATGAAGAAATGGAAAAAAGGCTAAGAGGATCCTTAAATCGTTATATAACCATAAATGACTGTTCTTGCTGCAGAGTTCACAAAACAGGCTACAGATCCGGTGGAACAACGAGCTTGCAAATATTCATTATTAATTAAACGAATTTAAAAACTGCGGTTTATGATTATGTAGATAGTGATAATGATGAGCCTGCTTCCTCATATATAGTCAAATCTGATGAACCAGGATATAAAGTAAAGTGGTATTCGACTAATCCCAGAAAATGGCCAATGAGGGAATATCATAAAAGAGGATCTAATCGATGTTTTTCTTACTAAATAATACTCATTCCCAACGACGTAACTACATAGCGATATTTCACCAAGGATAATTGTCATATATCATTATCGAATGGAGGGTAACTTCTTTTCACATAGCTTGTGTAATCTAAGGCTACAAAATCAGTTTCCTGTTTTAGCGTGAAAACTATTTAGGATACAAAGATTCACTTGTCAAATATTAGATTTTTACACTGGTCATCGTTGTCAAATACTGTCATGTCATGAAATTTCTCAAGAACATAAATAGTGTGTGTAAGTGGAAGGCGCTACAAATACGTTTATCACAAATTCAACCATTGATGCTAAAAATAAAGTGGTGAATGAAGAAGAAAGGAAATAAGTGAGGGCAATTTTAAAAAGTTTATTTGCCATAACTCAACATCTAGACTTGGATAACCTAGTTTAGCGAGTAACAAACGATAAAAGGAAAGTTGTCCATAATGGTAATTTTCTGGGTCAAATAGAATTAATAGCAAATTTCGAACATATCTTGAAAGAATATCGGCGTAAAATGGAAACTAGACGAGGGACTACAACCTAACTTTAGTAAAAACACCCAAAATGAAAATTTTGAAATAATAATGGTTAGCACAATCAATATGGTTGTAAAATCTATGAAAGCTGATAAATATTACTTAATCATACGCACACCTGACGTTAGCGTATTGGAAAATGGTAATAATGAGAGAAAAGATAAATTATTAATATAGAAGAATATTTTCTAAGCTTCATTCATATTAATTACAAAACTGGAGCTGGCCTACTAACTCAATATTAAACAATATATAACAGAATAACATACCAGTGAGTGCCTGTAGAGGCCATAAATGTGTTAAGGAAGTTAATATAAAATGGCGCATTAATTGTGTCAACCTTAGCTCAAATGATTATAGAAAATATGGCGACACCATTTAAGGTATTGAAATATTTAAATCTGAAGGAACTTGTAGAAAACTTTGTCCAATAAAGATGTAGCTTTGCGATTATTATTTATATTCCTGTAACATAAGCTTCAGCGGAAATAATCTTTTCCAAATAAAAACTAATAAATCACATTTAAGATCTACATTTGACGAAACGATACTTTTGCCCTATGGGTGAGGTCAGAGTACGTTCGTTAGAGGGTAAAATTATGAATAATAAATATTATAGAAAAGCATTTGTGATAAAGACTTTTACGCTATAAAACGTCACAAGACAAAAAAATGCATTTTAGGCATTAATGAAGAAAGTAAACTATTTTACTTTTTTTTAAATAAAGATCTTATCTCATTAAAAATCCATTTCCTTAGCATATAAACTAACTGGGAAACCATTTTAAAGGTTATTTAAAACTTATTTAACAATATTCACAGATGAATTCACCTGACTTTTCATAATTAAAACAAGCTTTATGCCACCATTCTTTGCAGCTCTTGCATTGCACACACACTTCTAGAGGTGGATATTCATACTGTTCTTCGCAGCCGGGGCAGAAAATGTGTTTATCAAATTTGATATTGTTGGTTTTATTCCCTTTGACAGATACATAATTGGAGTATTAATTTTAGATCTGAACAATGATTTCATAGCTTGACCAATAGTATTTTTACTTTCTTTTTTAATCATTAAACTATTTTTAAGTGGTGACCTGCTATGATTTGAGATATTTGCCCTCTCTTTCTTCTATTTTGATTTTCTGTTATTTTAGGGAATGGTGTCAGAGCTTGGGATAGGTCGTTTATTGTTGAGGTACTAATACAGATTTTAAATAGCTCAATGGTTTAAGGTTTCTTGTGTCAGCCACAAGTATTGATGGTGAAGGATCTGGTGTGGCAGCTGAAGGTGTTGATGGTTGAGAATCTTTCATGGTATCCGAAGATTTTATGGTTATGAATTTCATTGGCAGCCAAAGATTTTGATGGCTGAGTCTCAGATGTTGCGTTTGATGAACCATTAGATTGGTCCGTGACAACTGATGGAATAAACTCTTGTTCTGAAAATATTTAACGCTTAACCGGGAAAATACCAGACATATTAAATTCATTTTTAACACTTTTCATTGTGGCACAACTTTGGTAGGCCTTGCCAAAAAGTTGCTTGACTGAAATTGGGAAATTGTACAGCCGGGTTAGCTAAATAACGATTTGTCCCAAGCTTGCGAGTAAATGTTTTTGAGTGGCTTAAAAAAAACATCTGTCGAATGGTTGCAGCTTGTGAGTGGAGTACTATGCAGAGGGATGGACAAGAGATGAAAAGAATGTCCTCTGAAGAAGATCACAGCATCCAAACTCATATGTGAAGTGTGGTTGTCTACAATAAGCAACATGCTTCAATCCGTATTTTTTTTTTTTTTTTTTTTACATGTCGACCCTCTCTTATGCTAACACTATTAATAAGTGTCACCAGTTCGAGAGAGGCTTGATTTGATTTTGAGTGCCGAGATAATTGCTTATCTCTTTTCTCATCTTTGTATTGTGTTACCTCTGTTACATGTCTGTTTGTTTTCGTGTCAGTTAAAATTTACATTTGTAAAACTCCATTGAGTTTGTTTTAGTCCTCGTCCTTACCTGCCGCTTTCTTACGGTCATTGAGAGGCCGTAAGGGCTTGCAGGTATTGACGAGTCTTTCTTCGTGTTTTGTTGGGTCCTTATGAGGTGGATGATGAATTAATGGAGTATGAACCTGAAAGTAGGAAATTTGTATTATCTTGTGGAATGAGATGTTTGGATGATAATGAATGTCGAACCTGTAAAAGAAAATGACATTAGTGCAGGTGTGAGGGATAAAGGATTGAAATTGGAATTGGTTTCCTTATTTTGTTCTTGGTCTTTTATACATGGTTTTCTCTTGAAGGTTGTATGACCCAAGTACTCTGATGATGGGATTTTCACTTTCCTGACATTTTTTGTAGAATCTCTCATTGATTACTTGGATTTCTTCACTTATGGTGTTGATCTTGCACATAGTGTGCACCATGTCGGTTGACGACCTCCTCCCAATACCGAGGATGGTTTTCAAAATTTTATTTTGTGTAGTTTGAAGTGATTTGATGTGCCCTTTCGCTGCAGAACCCCAAATCTGGCAACCATAAAGGATGGCTGAGCGGATCAGGGATTTGTACAACTGTACTTTTATTTTTCTTGATAGTTGGTTAGATTTGAATAATGGATATATTGAAACTAGTTTTCCAATGGCTGCATTCTTAGCTTTTATGATGTGTACACTGAAGGTGAGCTGCCTGTCCAAAGTTACCCCAAGGTACTTTACAGTTTTTTCGTTTGGTATGATTGAGCCAAATAGTTGGGTTTCGGTGTCAGTACTGGGTCGTCTCCTAGTGAAAATGATTTTCGCGCTTTTATGGGTGTTCACTTTAATCCTCCATTTGGTGAACCATTTCTCTAGGTTGAGGAGGTATCTTTGAATTTTGTTTTCTGCTCTCGTGATATTCTTGTCAGATGAGTATATGACCATGTCGTCTGCATACATTAACAGTTCGCATCCCGGATCTATCGGTGCGTCGCTGGTGTAAAGGTTGTATAATAAGGGTGAGAGGACTGCACCCTGAGGGACCCCTGAGAATATGTCTTTGTTTCGTGATGTGCAACCTTCCATCTTTACTTGGAACCGTCTCTTATTCAGATAGCTTTTTATTAGATGTACTAGTGCGGCTGGGATTTCTGCATCGATCAGTTTTCTTAATATTCCGGCATGCCATGCCTTATCAAAGGCTTTTTCCATGTCTAATAATATGGCCACTGTATGTTTCCGGTCGTTAAATCCCTCTGTTATGTACTCTGCCAGTCTTACTAGAACGTGTGTAGTACTACGTTTATTCTGGAACCCGAATTCTATTTTAGGAATCACTTGTTTTTCATTTAATATTGCAAGCAGTCTGGATAAAATAAGTCTCTCAAAAAGTTTATTCATGGTATTTAGTAAGGTAATTGGCCTCCGGTTTTGCGGAAAAATTGGGTCTTTTCCAGGTTTTGATAAGGTTATTACGTTGCCGGTTTTCCACTCCTGTGGGTAGTGGTGTTTGCGTATTATTTGGTTGTATAATTCTGTTAGGTGAACTATTGCTTTGAATGGAAGTTTCGCTATGGTTTCATTACTGATGCCGTCAGGACCTGGTGATTTGTTCTTGGGTAGTGTGGTTATTACTTCTTGTGTCTCTCTCGGAGTAATATATTGGATACCGTCTGTCACTGGTCTTGAAAAGTAGTCTCTTAAATATTGTTTGTTTGATCTGGTGAATTCTTCATCTTCCGGTTCCAGGTTCGGAGTGAATTGAGTTTCTAGGGTTTCTGCTATGGCATCAGTCTTGTCTTGTGCCTCGTAACATAGGCCGTTTACTCCATGAATTACCCCTGTCCGTTGTTGTTTCCTTTTCCCTGTTAAGTTTTTGGTTAGTTTCCAGAGGAATTTAGGGTCCTCTCCGGCCTCAGTTACAGCTTTGTTCCAGTTTTCTCTTTTCCAATTCTCAATTTTGTGCCTCACCTCCCTTGTTATTCTGTTAAGTCTATGTTTGTCTGCAGGGTCTCTGTGCCTTTGCCATTGTTTCCTTAATTGATTTTTTTCTTTGATTGCTCGTTCTATCTCCGGATTTATTGCGTTAGATGTTGCGTTTGGAGGGTTTTTTCTTTTAGTTGATTTTGTGGCTAGTTTTATTCCTTCTTTGATCGTGTTTGTAAAAAGTTCTACTGCTGTGTCAATATCTTGTATGGTCATTATGTTTGTCTTTCCCGGTATTGATTGCTCTAAGTGGTTACCGAATTCCTCCCAGTCGGTTTCCCTCTTTATTTTCTTCCTGATGTTGCGGTTTGTCTTATAGTCCATTATTAAGGTGCAGTACACAGGCACATGGTCAGAGTCCAAATGGTTTAATGTTTGTAGCTCGTCTATGGGTAGGTCAGTGTCTGTAAGAATTACGTCTATTACGTCCGGTTTATTTGAATTATAAGGATATATTGTTGGGGTTGTTGGTGCAGTCACTATGTATCCCTTTCTATTAGCATGAGTTTCCAGGGTCCTTCCTGCAATGTTGTTTAAGCTTGAATACCAGTCCTGGTTCTTCGCATTTAAGTCGCCAGCCAAGAAAAAGGGGTGAAATAATTCTGTGATCAGATCAAGGTCTTCGGGTAAGAGTTCTCTATTTGGAGGTCTATACATTGCCCCAATTAGTAACTCGTCATTTCCAATTTTCGCAATAATGGTCGTAGCTTCCAGGTTCCGGAGTCCCTGAAGTTTGACTTCTCTGTACGGAAAGTGTTTACGTATTGCTATGGCTGTGCCCCCACTCGCTTTGCCTGCTAGTCTGTCTGAGCGGATCACGTAGTAGTTTGTCATTGTAAATCTTGTTGTTGGTTTTAAATGGGTTTCACTGAACAGCGCCAGGTCGATTTCTAGATTGTTTAAAAGATGCACCAATTCAGTTTCCTGTTGTTTTATACCGTTGGCGTTCCAGTGAAGTATTTTTAGTTCGTTGTGGTCAGTAGTTTTAAGTAGTCTAGTCATCTAGGAGGTATGTTGACAGTATCTCCAGTAGGACACATTTTTTTTCCAATTTGTCTTTAGCTAGTCTTATTTTGGGTAGTGCGTTAGTAAGTATACCAATAAGTTGTGTGAAATCGGAGTCCTTCAAAAACGTGATTACCTCTTTAAGTTCGGTTTGCCTGGTATTTTCTTGAATTTTGTTTCTTTCGTTAATGATTCTTGACTGTTGTATTTGTACTCCGTACCTTTCGGTTTCGTTTTCCTTCTTACATAAGAGGCAACTTCGCTATATGATCTTTCCATTGGCTTTGAGCTTGTTCTTGGTTCCCGGATGTCTGCTATTGTAACTACTTCTTTCTCTAATGCGTTTGTCGGTACTACTTTGTTAGTTCTGTGTTTGGGTACTGCTTGGCATCCCTGTAGCTTGCGGGGTGGTCCCCTCCACAGTTGACACATTTTGCAGGTGTTGACCTATCTTTCTTGCCACATTCTTCTGTAAGGTGGCTTTTAGCGCACTTGACGCATTTTGGAGGTAGGTTGCAATTGATTCTAATATGTCCCCAACCTTGACATTTGTAGCATTGTGTGGGTTCCTTTCTTGGCTTAAATGATTCTATGGTCACCTTTGTGTAATATAAAACTGTCAAATTGTATACTTGTCCACTTTCCTCTGTATTGGGGAGCGTGGCAATAAAGACTCCAAGGTCTCGTGCTACTCCCTCCCTTCTGGATTGCAGCTGCCTTATGTCAATGATGTTAAAGCTTAAAGCTTCTTGCTCTTCTTTAACTTGCTCTGGTGGCATGGATGGGGGTAGCCCTTTGATGCAGATCTTGATTTGTTCATTTGTACGTAGTGAAAAAGTGTAGTAGTTGCGGTTATTCTTTTGAAGGTATTTTTTAGCACCGTCAAAGTCCTTTACATTGTCAAAAAGGTATTTTAGCCCTTCCCTCGTGTGAATTACCCTCATGAATCCTTCTGAGATGCCTTTTAATGCCCTAGTGTCTGCCATATAGTTATTTGTATCGGTTATTATTATTGGTGGTGGTTTCTTGTGCTTGATATTTTGGGTAGCTTTCTGTTGTGCAGCTCCTTGTTGATGTTCTTGTGCTCCTTCGTCCATAGGCAATCCCTCGTAGGAATTGCTGGTCTCTATGTTGACTGGTAAACTTGATGAAGTCTTGGTTGTCTTCTTTGGGGTCGTGCCTTCTTCTGGTAGGACTCTTTGTCATTTCTTTGTAACAATTTTGAAGTTCTTGTCTGCGGTATTTTCCTTCGAGGAAAATCTACTTTTTAGAAGAGTTGTGAATTCTTCATCGGTGAGGTAGTCCTCCATTTCAATCTCCTTGGCCAGTGAGTCGTCTTCCATGTTTAGTGTAGTGTTCGGGTTTGTTGGCCCTATAAGGGGCCGCTTTTTTATTTGTGTTTCCTATCTAGTATCGGGAATAGGAATGGGCTGCGTGGGCACTGGGCATTAGGCCCGTCCTATGGGACTGATTTGTTGATGTTATCTCCGATGTTCCTCTGCTTTTCCGTATGTGTCGCCTGGTAGATCGTTGGTCGCTGTAGACTGCTGCTTCTCTCGATCAATATACCATATACCTCGATGATCCCTGTTGGCGCGATCCCTGCATGAGCTCTAAGGGGGCCAAATCGATCACCATATGATATACCATATGATATACGTATATATACCATGATGCTTCAATCCGTATTTAAATAGCGCTGTGTTTATGTACCCACTGTCAGAACACATCATAGTTGATCCTGGAGAGGCTCCATTCATAACTCTTCTTTTCCTCTTTTTCTTGGCACATAATTTCCACTGGCACTTACAGCACAAACAATGGCTATAAGCTGTCCTCTCTCTGCAGACACCATTTTACCAACAGCTTTCTTTCCTATGCTAGCAACAACTATTGGAACTTTATTTAGAAATGTAGTTATTCCCGATTCCTCCATATTAAAATACGAATCAACGGGAACTTAAATTTTGACATTATGGCCACAAGATTGTCAAAAAATGCAGCCACTTAAATTATGTCAAAGCCAATCCCTCGAGCAAAGCTAGTCTTTTGAGGAATAAGGAATGTCAAATTAATTTTTTCCATAAAACAGATTGCTCAGTCTTTACCAACTAGCTTTGTCTTTTTATCATATGTTTTTATCTCAGCAAATTCAAATGCTTTTCTTAGAACTTTTAATGCCGATTCGTGAAAACCACATCAAGGTTCTTGCAATGTTTAGCAAAGTCATTTTCTTGTCTTTCGTCAAATGTCTTTGAAAACCTACCCAGTTTATTTATACCAAACCCATGAAACACTAATAAAATTAATATTTCTGTGTACCTAAGAGACTTAGACAATCTGTTGGTATCCTGGAAAGATTACACTCTTCGCCACTGATTGTACATATCTACTAAGGGTAATACTAGAGGTATTCATTAATTTGTATTCAGAAAGGAATGGTTAATGGTTTGATATAAAGCTAGAAATACTCGTA
>JBCFYV010005698.1:0-15608 GCA_039000515.1 Timema cristinae | reverse complement strand
CTTTTCGCAGACGACACCATGATTTACACCGTCAATAAAAACATTAACTATGCCAGTCTGGCAATACAAAGATACCTAGTGAACTTACAAAACTGGCTCACAAACTGGCGGATCAAGGTCAACGCAGCCAAATCCGCAGCTTTAATCATAAGCCGTAGAAACAAACATCTACCAGCCCCACTCATTCTATTTGACACGGAAATACCCGTGAAAAAAGAAACTAAATATTTAGGTATCACAATAGATTCAAGATTAACCTGGATGAAACATATTGAAGCCACCAATCAGAAAGCAACAGGCAGATTCGTTCAATTATATCTAACAATACACACAAAAACAATACTATACAAATCCATGATACTGCCAATAATATTATATAACTGCCCAGCATGGAGTTACGGACCTAAGACTCACACAAAAAAACTGCAAACAACACAAAACAAGATACTAAGAACAATCACTGGGGCACCATGGCGCACTAGAATCACAGACTTGCACACGATGACCATAGATAAAGTATAGTGACGATGACTAACATAGATAAAGTATAGTATAGATCGGTATCTCCCATGTATTGAGCTCAAACAGTTTTCAGCGCTAATAGTAGCGGTGGTTGTTTCGGGTACTAAAATTTCAAACCAGCCGAATGGCGCCAAATTTAAATCTAGTATAGGAATTAATTTACTTTGGAATAAATTTATTATAAGCGAGTCAGAATAGGGGTAAAATGATCAAAAGGTATTTTAAATGCACTGCAATTTAAATTATTACTTTAGCTCCAACATGTAATATTTTATTATAACCTACAAACCCCACAAAAAATAAAATAAAATATTTTGGACACATCTATTAATTTGCAATGCATTTATTTTGGAATTCAAACAAGACACCCGGGGTCTCAACCAAGTTGGGTCATGGCCCCACATGATATTTAGTGAAATATAAATTTGTTAAAATTCTAAATATCAATAGCAATTACTAAAATAACAAATATGCCACTCTCTTCAAATAAACTTAAAGGATTCCCATATTCTTGGATTGCTAAGTCTATTGAGATCTGAGGCTAGTCACTTCTGTATGGTGATAGTGCTCTAATCTTTGTAGCCTATATCTTGGTGGTATCACTTGTTTGTAAGTCAGGGTTAGGTCTGTTACGTCACTGTTACTCAGAATGGGGATGAGTGACTTAACTACTAAAACTACTTAAAACTAAAATAAGTACAACGTTGAATACTCTGAGCACCTATTTGGGATTCTAACATTCATTCAGGCTGCAGAGACTGCCTGACATGAGACTGTTTTTGTTTTTAAAATTAATATCTATATCTCAATAATAAAAATAAACAGTCAGTTGGGGTCTCAGCTACTGACCCTGGAACGTGTCCAGCCTCTTGTGATGTAATTTTGTCGGAGACTGAACGCTACGTGTAGACTTTGTATAAGTACCCCACTCACCAGGGACCAGGGCCATCCAGAGAGAGAGGGGGGTTGAATCATCAAACCACACTCCCCCAAAATAATTAACTTTTCAGTGTGTTCATAAAAGGAAAGTTAAATTCCTTATTAATATTGTTCACCTTCAGGCTCCTACCATGCAGACACACCCACCTCCCCCAAAATACATTTTTGGGTACGGCAGTGCCTCTTACCAAGTGTTATGTACAACCGTAATTACGTTAAACACTATTTTGAAGAGACCTTATAATATTGCATTGCTAAGCCTAGTAAGATATAAGGCTGGTTACTTCTCTTCACGATTTAGCTACTGAAAGTTAGATCTAAAAAAATTAATACAATTGGATTAAATTAGATTTACAAAAATATTAAAATTAAGTTAAGTCAAACAAATCATTAAAGCACGCAAACATAAAATTATGTTTCAATATTTTAATATTAACTAGTCTGCTTGTGTCATTAAATATAAAAGTTAGAATAATACTAACAAATATGAAAAAGTAAATCATATCAAATCATTTAAATATAATCCGCAAAGCTTGGCGAGATTATGATTTAATGGCCCTAATTTAGCTTATAGAGTATGGGAAAGCACAGGGAAAGTACTTTCCCCTTCCCGCCTTCAGTCCATCTGGCAGAGATTTAAACCTCAACCACACGTCATGTCACCTCTCCCCAATCTAGTACAGTCAGATAGTGTGAGAAACCAAACAAATTATGTGTAGTCACAAAACTATCAGACCTAGTTGATAAATATATTGGCTTTTCTTCCTTGCTTTACATAGAACCAGTAAAACACTAGGCTTAAATGTGTCAGTAGCCCACTCATGCTGTCAAAAGTAATCGAATTTAAAGAAATTTTGATCGATTGATTTGCTAACTTTAAAGTCACAGTTATTCTAGACAGCTTATGGCATAATATTGCTAGGTGTAAAGTGAAAAGGAAATTAGTATGAACAATAAAAGCATAATTACACTCTGACAACCTTCAAGAGAACTACATGATCAGTCTAGAGCAACACCTGTCATGGCCTACACGAATGAATGAATTGGGGCTGGCACCTACAGGTTCCCAGGTAAACCTTATTGTGGTGGTAGCCTTCACTCACTGAGGCTACAATGACTCAGCTCTTCGTCCCCAACCCTCCCACTCTCAGCCCACCAAGCTGGGAGCCAATTGGCCAGGCCCTGTTTCAAGCTTGTTGGTTTTGACCCTGACCAGCCTCCTGTCGCTTGTCTGCACTTGACCTGGCTTCCGCTGGGGTTCTACCCAACCTCCACCAGGCTGCTCAGACCCCAGGGTACACCACTTAGCGGTGAGGACAAGAATGAATAGGAGAGGCTAAGTGGGGTCCACTAGGTAGGCTCCTTGTATTGCACATCACTTTCCCATCTATATAGAATGGTGGAGAGATAGAGGAAGATGGAGGCATTTTACTAAACGGACCTGCCATAGGCTGGAAAAAGTTAATGATGATGACTTTATGAACCAACTGATTATATCAGCACACAACTTATAAACTATCTCAAATCTATAACAGTCACAATGATAAATGTATCAGCCATGCCGGTAATTGAACCCAAGACCCTCAGCTCAGCAGACAGACACACTACCAAATGAGCTATGGCTTTCGAGTTCCTATTTCATAGAGTAAGTTACCAAGTAATTAAAGCACTATGAATTAACTGTAAAATAACATATATGGTATGAATATTAAGATGTGTAAGGTTATAAAATAAATCTGTAAAAATACAGCCTTAACTTTCAAAAGGAAAATATTGGTTTGAAATTTAAATTGAATGAGTGGCAGCAATACAATATAGAAGAACCCATTGAACTAATTTGTTTTCTTCAAGGTTGTCATTGAGTGTTGTATTTATTTTTCTTATATCAGATTATGTTACATTTTAAAAGTTGTAAATACAATTAAAAAAAATTATGTCAACAATTTAACAAAGTTGTTAAGAACACACTCTAAAGAACATTTTATAACAGAGGTTCCCAAACTGGGAGGCACCAGTATTGGCCAGGGGAGCCACCGTGAATGAAGGATAATTTTAGTTTTTTTTAAATTACAAACAAAACCCTCTATTCACGTAGTAGACCAGACAGAAACACTTAACTACACATGCAGCTTTACTGTCATATGCATTACTCTTTTACTCAATCTGTGTGATTTAGAAGAAAAAAAAATATTGAATTTAATTATTTTAAAATCATTTAATACAAATTTATGTAACTGTTTTAGTAATTTTTAAGTCTAAGGAAAAAAAAACCTGTCATATGCATGACTTAGGCATATAGCGACCATGGGCGCCCATAAATAGTCACTCTGGAATATTTAATATTTTTACCTTTAAGAAAAAATAAAAATGTTTATTTGGTATTTTGCTGAAACTTGCCTCGACAACTTTGAATCATCAATATTGAAGTCAACATAGATAAAGATGATAAAACGAATCTTCCTCCCACACAAATTTTCTGAAAGTCAGAGAAATCTGTAATTTATATTTATTGATAAATATTAGAAATGTTACAAAAAAGCCCATACTCCAACAACTTTCCTTTAATTTTGTTCTGTTAAATAAACTTGTGAAAAATATAGTGTTTATTTTAAATGGGTTTAGCTACAACTATATTTTATTACATGTTAGTTTTTCAGAAGCTTGTTTATTTTTTCTTCTTCAAAAATTAGCTCTTGAAACTCATAGTCAGCTCAGAATTATGTTCAGGTGCTTTAAAATTCCCCCTTCCCTTTTTCTAACAAGGTTAATTTCCTTAAATTTTCTCTAGACTGATTGGGTGGGGTGTCATACAATTGGCAAATAGGACCCCAATCCGCCCCCCATTTCGAAATCCCACATGGGTGCCCTTGATAACGACATATGCCACATATGTAATATTATTTGGCTCAGGGGAGGTATTATAAAAATTTCGAGAGGTCAAGGGAGTCGCGGACCCAAAAAGTTTGGGAACCTCTGATTTATAAAATACAAACACATTTTTACAGTCAAAATTTATACATTTTACTATTTTATTAATGGACATCAAGAATTGATAGTAATATTAAATCTAACTTTCTAACTCATCAGATAAAGGTCATATTTTGTACCCGTAGTCACATAAGTAGCATAAACATGGACGTGTATGTGTGTGTGTGTGTGTATATATATATATACACACACACACACACACACACACACACACACGTGCTTACAATAAGAATCGGTACTATATTTTTATGTCGATTCCTTTAAAGGTTCACAGGAGGCACAGTATCATTGATAGGATGTCAAGTTTGTCACTCCTTCTCCTCGTGACTGCTAACATGCTTCTCACAAACTTTATTCATTCCCATAGCCTCCACTTTTCTAGCCTCTCTCTCTCTTTCTCTCTATATTTATATATATATATATATATATATATTATATATATAAACACGATTTGTAAATTGGTTATTTGTGAAAATATAGCGAGTGAGGTCAGTGTTCCAAATTTTCGCTATTTACAATCATCTATCCCCAAAGATTGTTAAATTTGCAAATATACAATGTTTTGTAGCACATTATTGTGTGAACAGTTGCTTTCTCTTTTGTAAAGGAGCAATCACTCAAGAGATTAAGTCAAGTTATGAAAATGCATCAGCTATGAAAGTGACTTTAACACAAGATTTGAAGCATAATGTATTGGCCATAGAGACTAATACAAATTTTATGCTCACTACGGGTCAACACAACTAAATTAAACACGGGAAGTGGCCACATTGCACCATGGATGATAGGTACGCTATGCTTTCTATGTTGGACACACAGCCAAATAAGGAGGAATAGTTGAAATATGAATATCTTCCTTCTGACACATCAAACTACTTACGTCTACCGATAAATCATGTATGTAGAAGCCCATATTAGAACCTATTTTTTTCAATACAGTATTCAAAAGTAGGAATATGCATTGATCACTTTTATGATACAAAGCCAAGGTAAATATATGAAATAAACTTTGTGTAAAATCAAAGTTTGAATAGTTTTTTGTTTTGATTAATTTTTAAATTTAAAACCCATAAGATTAATTTACCTAATGTCTTGATTAAAAATAGTTCAACGCATTTCAAATTCAGCAGTTTATGAACCTATTATTAATTCTATGTAATTCAATTACTTCAAGATTTAGAAAAGTGAAAATTAACTACTAGTGTAATACAGTAGTACAGAATATATGCTGCTATGGCTATATTTGGATTAAAGACAAAGTTTCAAAAGTTTAGCAGACCCTCACTCATAAGCAAAGGCTTATGAAAACAGGGTATAATATAGCAAAGGTATTTTAAAGTTTCTTTCTGCTATAAAATATTACACACTTAAGAAGCACACACTATGATGTTAAATACATAAATCATTATCAGAAACATTACTTGGTATGAAAAGAATAAATAAGGATAGTAACAAAATTAAGCAAGAATATGTGAACAAAAGTTATACACTAAAACAAAAAAAGTTTTGGTTATTTGATAAACACAAAATATATTATATTTACAAACTTTTAAAATAACACAAATTAGAGGAACATCTGTCTTGTTCTTTAGGCCTATGCCTGTACGAGTAGCAACCAAATAAATTTGAATACCTTTGAATACATCCTAAACAGTATCATCATATAAGTTACACTCTATTTAATCTAAATAATGTGTTTACAGAATGCTTGCCTTACTGAAATTATAAAAAACAAAAAACATTAAAGGATTTCCCTCCATAGATCAACTAGCTATCAAATGAGGCCTTCACACTACATGGTGGTTAAGCTGTGGTAAATCAATTAAAAACACTCCACTGTTAGAACTAAAAACAAAATTTAAAATCAAATATGTTTATTGGTTGCTAATGACCTTCCTATTGAAGTTCTTCTATTTGCCTTCTTGCATCTAATTTGCAATGCACTAAATGATTGTCTTATCTAGTACTGCAGTGGACTAAATGAGCCATATTTATTGTAAAATCAAACTATTCACAAAGTAGGCCCAAACAGACCACAGTGACTAACTGGATAAAGGTGGAAAGCCAATCAATCAAAGCCTATATATTGCCAGAAAATGGTGACAGATATCCTTGGGCTTTCAGGGATGTCTCATCATTGATGATAGTAACGCTCAGCCTATTATTTGTACTTTCATTTAAAATTCTTCCTTTTTTGTGTAGTTTTCTTGATGAAATTTTTACAGCTGGGAATATTATTTCTTTGAAGTTAAGATGTATGATTGTTGTATCTTCTTTTTTTTTCTAAGTCTGTTTTCTTATTAACCTTTATACTGCAGTGTTATGGAATCCACTGGAGATGTTTATTATTATGTAGACCTTAATTTGTTTTATGGCATGATGGATGCTAACAAAATTTAGTCATGGGCGTAGACTATTAGTCACATATTTTTTATGAACAGAAATTTCTATCTCTTTTACAACCCAAAAAACTTTAAGCAAGTTTGCTCATGTACCATAGTGTCTCACAAAAATTGACAAGATTCCTTGTTAAAGGATTTTCATTTATGCTTAGCATTTCAAATTGAGAAGATTTTAGGAAAAATTAATCCAACATAGTACAACGAAAATATTTTTTATTTACACAATAATAACTAAACTATGCATATAAAGTTGTGGAAAAGGTTTTCTCTAATCCAATTCCCATATAAACCACAGGCAGTAATATATATCATTATAATGTTGAGTCTCCACTAATGTGCTTTCTTTGCATACTTGCTGTAACGCTTCATCGCTGCTATTCTTATTGGATCCTTTTCATTGGGAAAAATTTTAGTTTTGCCACACATAATTCCATTAATGCTCTTGCACCAAAAGTGAATAACCAAACGGCGAACCAACCTGATAAAAAAATCATTCAGCGAAGACATATGAATTTGACAGTTTGTAAGAGGAGTGCTTAGTTTTCCTTTCAAAAAGTTGTAAATGAATTGGCCGACACCCCTATGGTGGCATATTTGTGGGAGAATATGAAAAATACTAGAGCTACACATCACAAGTGTAGAGGTCAATTCACTAGAGGGATACATAAGTGACTGCTTGTGTTTACAGTACTCCCTTCTGGCAATTAGGTCATTCTCTGGTAATATTTCTTCAGAAGTGAGATGTGCGACACATGTATTACAACGAAATCTATGTTTAATACGTTTCACTATATAGCCTGCAACCCATGCTGGAACACATATGTCCTCATAAATCACCTCTTCCAGTACAATATTTGGTTCAGGTAAACTGACAGCCTCACTCTCAATTACACCCTGTACAATAAAATCTGTCAGTGTATCCAAAGCTCTATTGTTATCATCGGCCTCACAGTTAAATCCCACAGAATGCAAGGCCATAAAATTATTAACCAATAATGACTTAAAAGAAAATTGAAACGATGTACATGTTGGGTTAATTTGTCTAGCACCGTGAGACCTAATACAACCGAAAAAATTCTCTAATGGATCCTGATTTAGGTTCCTCGTGGCCATAAACTTCAGGTTTGTGAGTCTATTCATTAATTTCCAAACACTTATGATGCCTTTGATGGTGAACAGCCAGTTTTTCAAAGAGATAACATTACCTTTTGAATTGGTTCTTTCCTCACGAAATTCCATCGATCGTAGTGTTGTCATTGCCCTATCCCAGAACTGCAAATGTGGGGAATCTTGAGACAAAGCTGTACGTAAGGGTTTACCATCTCTGCTCACTAACGAAGTGCCATTGACACTATCAAACAGCTCATCAAAAAAAGGAGCAAATCTGCAGTGTCCGTTGCTTCTGCATCCATGAAAGGAGCCCCACAGAGGCTGTAACATAAGAATCCGTTGACACTATGCTTGTTTTGAGTGTTAAAATAAACCTCTTTAAAATGAAAAAAGAAATTTTGTGTCAGTAATGAATGGGTGCTGAAGAAGTGTAGCTTGAAAAGGAATATAATAGGCCAATGGGAAAGAAGCATGTTATGTTGGTTTGGGCATAGAAGAGTGTGTGGATCTAAAGGAAGGGGTAGGTCATGTAGACTTTGTTAAAGGTTGTAGACGAATGTGTGACTAGACAAACATTAAGAGTTTTAAGAAAAGAGCATGTTTGACTCCGTGTATGGATGTTGTTGAAGCGAAGGAAGTATGGAAGGGTAGGAAAATGCGGAGAAAGTTAGTGAAGATGGATTAAGTCTGGTTTTATTTATAGCTATATGCAAATTTTTTAGCCTACCTTGCAAGGGAACATCGTGATAAGGTATGTATGTATACAATATTTTATAATCTTTTTCAATATTAGTCCAGCTACCAAGTGAAAGCTCTGAAATTTAAGATCTAAATTAGTTGGTTTGGCTGCCTTGTGCTATAAACATGAAAAGTATGCTTAGATAGTAATTTAACAAAAACAGAAAACTTGCACAGCTTTTGCTACAAGAACATTAATAAAAGTAAATCAAGGATTAATACACTTACGTCTTTCAGCAATTTGTCTCATTGCTGTGGCAGCATGGTGACTGAACACCTGGGCAGCACCACTCACTTTCATCTTTTTTATATACTTCCTGTCCACACTAGACCTTGATAGTTTTGGGCAGGAACGGAATCTATGGGGTCGTTGTTGATCTAACTCAAAAAGTTGCTCAACGTAGCTCCATTTTGCTACCTTTTTCACTTGATCCTCCACAAAATGAATGTCATATTTTAACATATTATTCCGTATGCCTTTAAGAAGGTGAGGAGGATCATACAGAGGAATTACTTCCCAACCATCTATCAAAAAGCCATTAAAGCGGCATTCTCTCTCGTTTCTAAGACAATCTGCCTTTGTGTCCCGCAGTAGTGAGTTGATTGCAGCAACATTGGTTGTACCCTGGTCGCAAATTGTTGCCAGCACCCTTAAGCCTGTGGAGTGAAGTGCTCTGACAACTTCTCTTATGGAATATACTAACTCGGGAGTGCTAGTAGTTTCCTTACAAAACATAAAAGCAACAGGCTGCTTCCATTTCTTGGTTAGCCCGCGAACCATGAATACCAAAACATGATCCGCAAAGTTGTTCGTCCTCCTATGGCCATAATCCTCAAAGCCATTAATTACATCAGCCGCCTCATTCCATTGAATATTAGGTGCCACACTCATTTCGTCAAAAATAAGGGCACAATATCTTTCTGACGGCTTCAATGCTTTGACTGTTTTTTTTAGGTGTTCAAATATACTTGTATTTATACCTGGAGAGAATGGAACTTTTGCCAGGAGATCGGTGAGTACCTTTCTAGTTGGTAAATTGAAGATTTTGGAGAGGAGACGATATCCCTTTCCACTCTGTTTGTAAAGCGATAAAGCCAAAATCTTATCTTGAAGTTGAAATCTTCGGCCTTTTGGTTTGTATTTAGATGTTTGTATCTGAGACACTATAAACCTACAAGCCACAGGATTAAGGTTGATGTTTTTAAACAAGTTATGTTCAGAAAAAGAGTTTGCTTCCTCAAGTCGTTTTCGAAACAGAAGATTTTTTTTTGAGTGGTATTTTGCCAATCTTTTGAAGTATCTTGCATGGCCATAGAGAGTTTGTGCTTTCGGGGTCAAATTTTCCGATCTGCCTACTTTGACTTCAGCCAAAAGAGGACGACGGAACTTTTTTAGGATCCCTCTTCTGCGTTTGGGAGCTGGGAAAAAAAAGGCATAATTAATATTATATTAGGCCCTTTGATTTTTCTTATGACAGTTTTAGGACTTATTTATTTTTTATAGTTATTTTGCAAGCAATACTTCAAGATTAACCATCGGAAATTCTTTTGGAGAACGTCACAGTAGGTCTAAACATATACCTTGCCCAGAGAAATTCTGCTCTAACTTAGCGTGTAAGCCTTTTTACTGTCAAAATGTATCTAAAAAAAAGAATCAGAATTAAATGTTAAAAAAAACTAAAAAAGGTTGAGTTAAATTGATAATAGTTTGCTGAGTACTGAGCAGAGGCATCATTAACCTAAGTGTTTAATATATCTCTAAAATAATTAAGAGTCTAAGATAGTTCCACTATTTTTAAGTTTGATAGTCATTTAACTTACTTAAACTAGAGTTCTCTCTCCTGGATGTATGCAATCTCTTAGGTGTAGTGGCAAGGGGCACCAATGAAGTCACATGAGTAGACATAGGTCCTTCACTAATACTTTTGGTACCAGGTGAGTGTGCTAAAATAAAACAAATATCTTATTTTGTGGGTAATTCAATTATGTGTACAATACAAATTGATCACAGTTAAAAATTATGAGACATTATAAACACAAGATAAATAACAGCACAGCTAAAATATAAATAATGACTAAACCCTCATCTCAAAAACTAAGGATATTTGGTGTTGCTCTTTTCCGGCTATAGCCTACACAGGCCACGGTTGCTTGGTTGTCCAACTCCACAAATTCAAACCATTGTGTACTTTGCAAATATGATTCTACTATTCATTCAGAATACCATCTAATTCAATGTAGAAATTGAAAGGGTGATTTATTTTATTTGATGATGGAATGCAAGATGGCAAATGGGAGAGCTATTTGATGGCCATTAACAAAGAGCCAAACAATTTAACAAAACCTTTCAGCAAATGTTATCAATATCCTAAAAACAAATATAGAACACTTGGTCTCAAAAATATGTTAAACGTATATGACTAACTTTTGGTTGGAGTGAATAGGCCTACCATCATATTCTATGCAAAAGTAGATATAACCAAATTAACTTTAGTAGGCCCTAATGTGCAATTAATATGGTACCTTTTTGAATCAGCTCCAGGTCTGTACAAGTAGCACTAGTAGATGGTGTGTTGTCATTAGGCCTAAAAGGCTCTAAATTGTTCCCCTGTTTGCATGATTCAGCTGTAAAAAATAAAGTGTATACTGTAATAAATAAAATAAGTTATTTTGTAATAAATATATCACACATTTCTTATACTAATAATATATGTATAACCTATATTCAATTAAAATAAGCAGTTTTACAATGGCCAATGTTGCAGAAGTCTCAACTTACTATAAATTTAATCTAATTTCAGCCTTTTAATTTTTGTGTGTGGTGCATAAATTATAAACTAATAATAGGGACAAGTTATTTGTGCTGCCTTTTATGCTGGGATCACAATCAACTTAATATTCACTTAACTTTGACATACCGTGGGTAATGTAAAGGTTCTACTCATGTTTTTAAATGGGAGCCTTCACAATGCAGTTAACATAACATTCATGTTGTCAAGGTGAGAAAGTTCACAGTGAGTGGACATTAAAGAAGGGTACCGGGTGTTCTAGCTAGCCAATCATGTTGTGAGCCATGTTAACAAGGATGTTTAGTAGTTACTCCATTGGTAGTGGTTTTGTTTGTTAATGAACTGCAGGCAAAAACTTAGGTATAGCTTGTTGTCATCTCACAAACTCTAAATATGGTAACTTGTTGTGACACTTTATTTTGTATAAGTATCCAGTAAATTTACATTGCATGCAGGGCTGTGGAGTCGGAGTCGTAGGCAATTTTGGGTGGAGTCAGAGTCGGAGCCGGACAGTGGAAAAATAGAGGGGCCGGAGTCAGCGATTTAGCCTACCAACTCCGCAGCCCTTATTTCAAGTACACACTTAAGTCTAATTAGTTCCTAAATGCTTGGGTTTAATTATAGTGAACTTTTTTTTGTTTTTCGAACAGCCCAAATCTATTGTCTGTGTTTTACTCGGGTTTTACGTTACGTTGATCCCGACCACACACCAGTTCCATTAAATTAAGTGACTGTTACGTTACATGAGTGAAATAAGATAGCCGTGAGCCTGGCATTAAAAAGCATTTATCGTTGACCTTTTATAAAATATTTCTACATATTTGGCAATATGTGAAGCATAAAATGGGCCTGTATATTTTAATAAATCAACAAGTTGTGAAGATGAATTATTATATCTTTGTAGGTTCCTCCTATGGGACTAAATAGACTACAAAATAATTAAACTCAAATATAAACAGTTTTTACCTCCTTTAAAAAGCTCTAGGTCAGCACAGGTTATAAGAGCTGATGGTGAACTTAATGCAAGATCCAAGTTTTCCTTTGCCTCTGATTGAACTGGAATAGAATGTTGAAATATAATTAAACAAAAAGGAAAAATAGGTATTCTACTTAAATGAAATATTATTGTCATGAGTAGCCTACTGGACTAAACATAATAGCAAAGGCTTTTATTAATCAAATAATATGCCTAGATAGCCTCCCCTCCCCCAGACCATATAAAATGCAATCTAGAGACTATTTACAATAATATGGGTGCAACAGACAGCTACCAGAATTTTTACAGTAAATATTGGTTGAAAGTCGCAGTGATAGGACGCTAGATAGTCTTCCCATTTTAGGCTCTTTGTTTTTTATGGTGCAATATTTAGATATTTTATTCACGTTAATAAAGGTGTGCAATAATATATAAATAAAATGACACCAAGATTTAGTAAATTTAAAATTTTTATAAATTACACCTAAGTTAATAAAACCTCCCCAACAACTAGCCCAAACTAATTTTAGAATGTAAATATTTACGATGATGTGCAACTTTCCTGTGAACCTATGTGGGTGAGAGGACAGTGAGTATTGCTAATATAAATAACTTTCTTTGTGATACCAATATATGTTTACATTCCATTGTTATTACTACACACTCAAGCAGATGTTTAACTGAACAATACTAATATAATCTAGTTTGATAATTTACAATAATTATTATTAGGCCTATATGGACTGTAGTTAAAACAAAACTCACTATGTTGACATATTTAAAATGTTGACTAACTTTGTGTTGGCTCGCCTAGTTCACATTAGGACTATTATGTTGACTCATTGTGGTGACGTCATCGTCTCGAATGTAACTGAACTTGTTTATTTGGTAAATCTTACGTTAAGTTGACTTTAAGTTAACGTTAAGGTGATTGTGATCCCGGCATGACACTTTTCAAGCAATGTTACACAACATGGCAGAGTGATATGCTGTGAATTAAGTGAATCAGCCTTTCACTACACTACCGATAGACTATAAAATTTACCAACTATCTTGATTTTACTAATGGTATTTTATCTATTAAAGGTATTTTTGTGTGAATAAAAAATAAAAACTTTTTTAACTTAGATGTAGGCTAATTTGCAAAAAAAATATACATTTGTTAAGTTGCGTACTATTCCCATAAATTTTGTTAAAATAAACTAATACATAATTTGGAAATTTTTCATGAGAAACAAAGGAATGGGGGCAAGATTTAAAAAGAACGATGGAAAAAAGTTGTGAATAAATTATTTCAGTGAAAGATATTTTAGGTAGCCTAAATCATGTTATTGATGTGTGTAAGGTTAGGTTGGGCAATAGTTTCTAGTTATATTATATTTGAAACTCTATATTATTGTAGCGTGCAGCTCTATTAATAATAAGATAGGGTATGATAAAGATAAATAATACTCCCATCACATTACAGGCTTACTCTTTCAATTAAGATAACAAATCACTATAGATTTAAAACCATCATTATACTCACAAAGGAATGGCAAATTGAATGATATTATATTCATATTTTTCTGAACTTTGATTTTTTCTACTTTTAGAGAACTCGACAAAAACTAAGTTCAAACATTAACATTGCTAGAAGACAGTCGAGAGTGGTTTGTTTCACAATTAATTATTAATGATGTCATATACATCAAAGTTAAAAAATTATTAGAATCAATTTAAATGTGTTTGCGCATAAAGGTTAGGTTAGGTTGGGCAAGAAACATAATGATACATTTAAATTAAGTTTGTCTGAGAAAGAACCTTATTATGTAGGCCTAATAAATAAATCACTTTTATCAAGTTGTAGACGACAACAGCCTTTTTGTACTTTAAATTAATTTCTAAATAGGAATATTATAGTTTACCTGGCAAATGCAAAGATGGGAGAGAATTCGCATTCAATCGTTTAGTTCCTGGACTAAAACAGTCATTTTGAAAATGCTCATTGCATATAGTAAAATTTGCATTAATTTTTTTATCATCCAAAGCTTCAAATTTTGGATTTGAAATGAGTCTCTTCCAAATGGCCCATCTTTTTCCATCCTTGGTTGGCAATCGATGTCTCATTGATGTTCTATTTTCACATCCCGGTACACAACACTTATTATTATAGTACACCATGATCAATTATATAGTAAGCTTTTGAAAAAATACAGGTTATTAACTAAATAATCTCAAATGAAAATAACACTAACCGAAAAATCACAAATAGCGCCATTACACTCAATACTAGAGACAAAATCGAATCGATTAAACTCGACAGTAACGCTTACCGTGGTCGTGATAAGAACTAAAATAATGTTTAAAGTGTCCCTATAAGAGATATCCGACTGACTAACCGATGACTAACTGTAGGCAACTCCAGGAGATATACAAAGACCGAAACAAGAGACTGTACGAACAGACAGACACACACTCCAACGAGATAGTTATGGACCTAGGACGCTAAGACCCTGCTGAACAGAGACACTACAAACGACCCAGGCTAGTGTAGTTGAGCTATTAATTATGCTCTAAAACTAAATATATATAAAAAACAAAACAAAAGAAAATTTAAAAAATAACAAAAACCCTAGTTGAAAATACTAGATGAAAAAAATAATAATAATAATAATAACCTAGATGTAACTTTTCTAATAGAATAAAAATTCACCTATTACACTTGACAATCAACTACACCAAAGCGACAGCAGAACCACCAGCAACCTCACCAACCCACCCCACCCATCCCTGATACAATCTTAAACCCGACCTTCACACACAATTCGCTCATTTCATGCCATTACAACCCTAGTCATGGCCGGACGCCACTGGGACAACCGTCTAGGTTGTCTACTAGCCAGAGGATAATCCTGGCGCCGGGGCCGGCCCCAGATGGTGAATGGAAATGTATCCACCTCACTCCTAATCCCAAGAAAAGAAAATCCTACCCCAACAAGCAACTCCTTATAACCTTTGCCACCGCCGGACTCCACTGGGATAACCACCTAGGTCAACCTTCTAGCCAGAGAATAACGCTGGCGCCACTGTCGGCCCCAGATGGGGAATGGATATGTAACCATCCGCGTCAAACCTATTCCCTACAGTCAAGTTAAACCATTC
>JBCFYV010005697.1:0-15185 GCA_039000515.1 Timema cristinae | reverse complement strand
AAAACAAAAGGTTCCCTTGAGGGGTAGTTCCATTTCCCCTGCGTCTGTTTTGTCCCAAAAAAACCCTTGTAAGGGGGAAGTGGGGGGGAAATTTGGGGTTTGGCTTTTTTTTAAAGGATCGGTGGGTTGAAGAGGAAGGGAGAATGTAAGAAAGGAGGACGAAAGACTTAAAAGGGGTTTTGCGCTCAGTTCGGAAAAATAAATAACAGCTAAGGAAAAGGGAAGGTGGGGGAAGATTAGGGGATACAATGCGTTTTTGCGGATTTTTAAAAACACATTTTTTTTCCCCCCCCCCCCCAACCCAGCCACCCCAACCTCTTACGTCACCATCCAACTAAAAAGGGGGGCGGTGTTCTAGATGTCGGAGAGTGGTTGTGTGAGGGTTTACAAGAAGTAAAATAGGGGAATGAATGCTTGAGCTCCCCCCACAATCCCCCCCACTATTAATTTTCAGTTAAAATGACAGCCAAAAAAATTCAGATTTTTTTTGAAAAACCTCACGGGAAACCGACACTCGAATCGCAAAATTATAGCACTTTTCGTAAGAAGAGGCAGTGGAAATAGGGTGGAGCGGAGGAGTAGAAAGTGGAAGTGAACGAAAAAGAAAAGGGGGAGTGAAATCTAAGATGGAGCAAAAGTTTGAAGGTGGATCGGAAAAGAAAAAAGAAGGTGGAGTGAAAAGGTATGAAAAGAGGGAGTGTATAAGATGGACCGGAGAAGGTGGATCGAATGAAACAGAAGGTGGAGTGAAATATAAGATGGAGCAGAGTAGAAGGTGGATCAAATGAAGCAGAAGGTGGAGTGAAATATAAGATGGAGCAGAGTAGAAGGTGGATCAAATGAAGCAGAAGGTGGAGTGAAATATAAGGTGGAGCCGAGTAGAAGGTGGACCGAACGAAACAGAAGGTGGAGTGAAATCTAAGATAGAGCAGAGTAGAAGGTGGATCGAACGAAACAAAAGGTGGAGTGAAATATAAGATAGAGCAGAGTAGAAGGTGGACCGAACGAAACAGAAGGTGGAGTGAAATCTAAGATAGAGCCGAGTAGAAGGTGGACCGAACGAAACAAAAGGTGGAGTGAAATATAAGAGGGAGCCGAGTAGAAGGTGGACCGAACGAAACAGAAGGTGGATCGAACGAAATAGAAGGTGGAGTGAAATATAAGAGGGAGCCGAGTAGAAGGTGGATCGAACGAAACAGAAGGTGGAGTGAAATATAAGGTGGAGCTAAATAGAAGGTGGAGAGGGGTAGAAGGTTCATTGATTTGCAGCAAAGTATATAATCCCGTACACAAGAACCAGGCTGAGTGAAATAAAAGGTGGAGTGAAATTGTAAGTTGCAGAAAGCAGGAACGGAGAGTATGACTCGTAGGGTGGTGGTAATAATAATAATAATAATAATTATTATTATTATTATTATTATGATTATTATTACATGCTACCAAAATCGGCGGTCGAATGGTCTAAGGAAACGAGATAAGGGTTCAAATATCGGTCGGGTGTACTGAGGGTGGTTTTCCACTCTCCCTTCCGCAAGAGTGGGTACACTTCCTCTAAATTCTCACCCATAAAACATTGACGTAGTTAGTAGATATGGGTGTAGCCCAAACGAGAAATAAGACGCGGCGCTAAACAATAATAAAAAAACACAATGCGTTAAAACATTAGGCCTAGTTCTTAGCTTTACACACACACACACACACACACACACACACACACATATATATATATATAACGTAGTTAAGGATGGGTATATAACTACAAATTTATTTAATAATGCTTGTTCTCTCAATTGGTGTGCTTACGTTTCCTCTCTACGTCTTACCACCCATCCTTAACTACGTTAATAGGATAGGTTTAAGGGGAGTACACCTTTGAAGGAATGTGCCCTCATTTGCGTTGTGGGAGAGTGTGGAACCGTTATTTAAAAAAAACCACTCGGTACATCCAGATGTATTTTGAGCTCTGATCACCGGTCACCTGCATATCAGCACATATTATTATTATTATTATTATTATTACCTGAAATTAAGTCCTTGTGTCCACCATTGCATGCATGTCGTATTATAATTAATACGTGAGAACTAGAAATTACCTTGTTTCATTTTTTTAAAAAGAGGAAGCTTATGGCTCTTACCTATGTAGCCTCAGGAGGAATGGAAAGAGGGGGGTATAAAAGGGGGCGGGGTCCTGTAAGGGCGGAGGGGAAGGGTAGATGCAAGAACCGTGTTTTATAGCTCGAATGAAGACAAGGGCGGTTCCTCTTAGTCTTAACAGGACACCTTTCAAGGTGTGTTACACAACCCCCAACCTTCTTACGAGGCTGAGAGATACCTCAAGCGACAACACTTTTAAATACACTCTGTTCAAATAAAATATAACCTCGTCTTGAAGGAAAAACGAAAACCCGGCCATTATTTCAAAAACAAACACTTTGGTAACCCCTCTAGCGTATCTTAACCTAGTTTTACACAAGGAATTCCAATTTGTTCATACACTTTAGAGCAGTTTTTTTTGTAGGTTTCGATGGCGGAGGATCAATAAATGGAATTTATGCTTTGGGGGACCCTAGGAGCCTTGGTAGAAGGGGGAGGGGGAATGAAGGATGTTTGATGTTAAGTAGAAAAAATATATTTGTAGGCAATTCTATTTTGCGACTATAAATACAATTTAATTTGTGTATTAAATGGAAACCACTTCGTTGGCCGCGTGGTCTAACACGCTACTCTCGCAGAAGAATAGACTGTCGATGACGAGGAGATCAAGGTTCGATTCTTGGTCGGGTGTACTGAGGGTGTTTTTTCCCCAAATAGTTTTCCACTCTCTCTCCAAGCAAATGCGGCACACTTCCTATAAATACAACAAACATTCATAATCCCTAACACCATCAGCGTAATTAATAGATAAACATACGGGTTGTAAAACGCTGTGCAAAAAAAAAAAGTTAAATGAAACGTTGGCTGCTAAAATAAACAATGTTGGCCGGAAATTCTGTTCTAGCCATTTACGAAGATTTCTAAATATATATATATATATATATATATAATTAATATTTAGCACCGCGTCTTACTTCCCGTTCGGGTTATACGCTTTAAGTACTAATTACACTAATGGATTAGGAATTGGGAAGGTTGAATTAGAGGAAGTGAACCCGCATTTGCGTGGAGAGGGAGTGGAAAACCATTAAGGAAAAACCACTCCCAGTTCACCCGACCGAGATTCGAACCTCGATCTCCCCGTCCTCAGCAGTCAAGCTCAACACGACAAGCGCGTTAGCCAACTATGCCACCGAGGTGGGTGTGCATATATAGACTAACATATATTTGTCTATATTATAAATATTTCTAACGTCCAAACCAAATGTTTTCCCAATAAAGAATAACAGTTATGATAAACTTGCTATACTTTTTTCGACCATATGATACAAAAGCATACAAGAGTTGCGTAAACAATTTTTGGTAATCACTGAAATAAATAAATGTTTAAAAATATGAAAAATTGGTTTTTTATATATTTAATTTTTCTATCCTGAAAGGTTCGATTAATTCAATTCATACAATTTCTTAGATACCAACGTGATATAATATCAACCAAACTCTTGAAAGTGCAGACCAAGGCTCTTCAAGATTAAATCCACTTATTTCTCGGACAGGGTTATTAAATCTTTTGTCGTGCTTGTATCACGCCTTAAAATGTAAAATTTCTAATTACATAGATACATTTTGATACCCCCTTCTTCTCTATCTTTACGAAGACCATAACGGTGGCTATAAAACTTATAACTATTCCCCCTCCCCTATCTGGTTTTCTAAGTAGCATTATTTAAAATGATTTTGCTGACTACCCTTTTCCAGTATGCATTAGTAAATGACACCCGCTTCGGTGGCCACATGGTCTAAGGCGCTTCTCTCTCAATAGACTACACTGCCCATGACGGGGACATCATGGTTCGAATCCCAGTCGGGCGTAGTGAGGGTGTTTTCATCTAAAATTGTATTCCACTCTTTTTCTCCATGCAACTTTAGGTACACTTCCTCTAAATTCATCCTTACTCATCCCTAACCCATTAGCGAAATAAGTAGGGCCTAAATTGGCGTGTGTATCGAACGGGTAGTAAGACGTGGTGCTGAAAAAAAAATTGTAAATGAAGATTTGTTTTTTATATTCTTCAAACATTTACAACAAAAAATTCTAGTAGCTAATTAACATTAAAAAATATTTTTTTAAAAGCATTATATGGAATATAAAACAGACACTGTATAACTACTCAATATCCAGGTAAAACATTTCATTGACTCGCGATAAACAATATATTTCAATTTTGTTTCGTCGACCGACCTCAGTCGTCTTGGAGTAAAATGCTCGCCTCAGGACCCAATGTGTGTGGGTTCAAACCTAGCCGAGGTTGACGGATTTTTCTTGAGCGATAAGAATCCGTAGCACAACTTCCTTCGGAAGAGGTTTAAAGCCATTGGTCCCATGATGGACATATAAAAGAAACCTGGAAGGTATGTGAAAATACCTTTTCCGACAAATTTAGTAGGCCCTTTAGCTCTCGCTCATAGAAATTCTCGTGTGCTGATATAATCAATCGGTTCAGAAAGTGCACGTTAAATACATAAAATAAATGTGTTTTGGTGCAAAATTAAGGTTTTTTTTAAAGCCAAGTATTTAAATTTCCTGGTTTTTGCTTATTTTTAATTAAAATCCTTGACATTTGTTTGTCTTCCATGACATCGATAAAGTCCTGACTTTTTCCAGTTTTTTCTTTCCTGTAGCTGCCTTGTCTTTATTATAAAATAACAAACCACTTCTTAAATAACAGTGGATTTCCGAACATCTGCAATGTTTTAGGCGGCACCTTTAAGTTCAAAGAAATTGTCTACAATAGCTTTGCTCAATAAGTCCTAATAAACAGTGCGCAACAGACTTTATCCATTAGTGTGAGTGAAGGTGCATGTGAATGTCTAGACATCCCCCTAGAATACTATCGTCCATAAGTAACAAATTAGCGATCAATAGTACAAAAATAGAGGTAGCAGCAATTGTAGAGGAACATAAATGGTACGCTACGCCGCTCAGACTTTCTACAGTAGCCCCATGGCTTCTTTGGTGCTGACTGATAGCTAACAGCTGACTTTTGACAGTCAACATTTAGGTATATACCTAAATTTGACTGTCAGAAGTGACAACTGTTAAACACATGTCTTTGCAGATCATATGGTTCGGCGTAGGGATACATAATTTGGTCTGGTAACTTTTCAAAGCTGTCAGTCAGCACCAAAGAAGTCATGAGGCTACTGTACCTCCTGTAGACAAAAGCGAAACATTTATTTAAAATAAATAAGGTGTGTGAAAGGAGATAATATACATTGTTACAGAAACATTACACCAAATATTATCACATTCTACCAAAGAACGTGGATGAAATAATGTACACTGTTATAGAAATATTGAGAAAAGAGGAATATCTTTGTTTAACAAAGAGAATACCAATCAATTCCCCATTTCAAAGAAACTCTATATAAATAAAATATTTTCTTATAGCCTGGAAATAATTATAGGTGTGCTAAAAATGTATTTCAAATAAAAGTGTTATATGTGTCATATTCCTATTACTTTTCAAAAGATAGTAAAGTATTACGGATCCGTATTTGTAAAGTACTCCTACCCTCTAGTTCATTTTACAGAGAACATGAGAAGTATCATTTGTTTGTAATGTTAAACAGTTTATAGAAAAGAATTTTAATCAAAATCGTAAGAGCTGATTTATAGATTTTTTGTTTTTCTTTTCACACTTACAAGTAAACTACTTTTAATTATTTTAATGTTAGATATCTAATTCCAAAAAATTCCTCTGAGGAACCCCAGATAGCAAATTTTGGCTCGATCGGTAATTTTTTTTTATGATCACAGTACTTCCTCTCTCCAATTAGTCGAGAAAAAGTACAAATAAAACAAGACAAAAGAGAAAAAAAACACTAACAGTAGTGGTATTAAGTTCTAAAAGCCGTTTGCGTGTTTTCATTGGAAAGAAAATAATGTTCTAAGTGTATTTTATGATTTCATGATGATACCCATTAATATAGAAGCAATGGCTGGCGGACACCTGATGTAGGGTGAACGGTACGCACGCATGCACGCACTCACGCACGCACGCAAGTGATGGGACAGAACTAACGGCCATGCCGCACGCCTATGTTTCAACTGACCGACCGAGTGTAGGTCATTCAATTCACGAGGGAAGAATCTGTTAAAACGTCGATAAGTCTTTTTTTTTAGCGACGCGTCTTACTAACCGTTCGGGCTATAGGCGTATGTACTAAATTACCTTAATATGTTTAGGAATGAGGAAGGCTAAATTTATAGAAAGTGTATACCCATTTGAGTGGCGGGAGAGTGGAAAACCATTTAGAACACCTTAAATACACCAGATCGGTATTCGATCCACGATATCCCCATGATCGGAAGTTCAGTCTATTGCGAGAGTGACGCGTCAGAATTAGACTGGTGTCAGACGGAGCCACCAAGTCGCGCGCCAGGGTCGAACATCTGCGACTCAGCGCTACACTCGCCAATCCGTCAACCTATTGTTTTTCATTCAGTCTGTCACACGACACCACAGAAAGTGGCCCCTTTGCAATAAAGCTTGATACTGAAACCTTTATTTGTGAAATTCAAGAGCTTCCAACAATTTAGGATGTCCTGACGGGTCAAACTATTTATTAATATATCATAAAGTTAATCGAATGATGCATTGGACAGACGGTAAAAAGTGAAACATTTTCTTCCGTCTTTCTTGATATGTGGATACATCGTGTAAAATAATCTTGAACCTGTCTTCTCCATTAGAATAGTATTCACCAAAAATCACCGATACTTAATTTTTATTACTAACCAGATACAGATACGCGAGCGCTGCTATCTCTTCGGTGTCCATACTTCAACTGGACCGCTTTTAAATAACTTCAAAAATTCGAATCACGCCACCTGGGTCGCGAGCAAGTGGCTCGACCCGGGTGCCACCTCCCAGGTGACCTCGTCTGACATCGGTAACACAACATGTTGGCCAACACGATCCCAACATGTTGCGTTACAATATAAACGCATTCCGGACTTGTTGGAGATGTTGGCCAACAAGCCGGTCAGAGCCAACAAGTTGTGTTGGATCATTTGTCGAAGATAATAACCGACCAACCCAACATGTTGGCTGATTTGGAAGGTTCTGCGCATGCGCTAGAGAGAGTCGAGTCAGTCTCTAGCCTAGTCTGGCTATAGATAAGGCTCCCATAAAGCGCAGAGCTGTAGCAAAATTTTCTCCTGGAGTCACAACAATTTTCCTTTCCATTTTATCACGTATGTGGGGATACACAAGTGTAACCAAGCATTCAAAGTACACATACGACATCTGTACAAAGTTATCAAATCCACTTTGCAAATGCAGGTAATTCATTATCCCCATGTACACACCTTCAATTCTATGTTCAGCTAAAAAAAACAACTTCGAACCCCCACACCGTTTCTAACGTTTTGGTTTTTTCTGCAAGAGTACACTTCCTGTCAACCCAATAAATGAAGAACGGCAAGTAATACGTTGTTACCCATGGCTGGAAATGTGTAGAAGATTGATTAAAAACTAGCGGAGGACCCAGGATGTTTGCTCCAACTTGTTACATAACAAACGAGGCTAGACCATGTGACAGCTGAAGATGGTATTATTATTTTCTTGGGTATTCAACATCTTTAAAAGGCTTCAAACCCGCATCGGTGGCTTGAGATCTAAGAAGGTGAAGGTGCTGTGTTGGGGGAAGGCGGCACATGAAGCCTATTGCATAAAGTAATCAAACAGTGGGTTGGGGGATGAACGAGGGGAGGGGGAATTGTTAGCAAAAACTTAGGCCGACCTTTAAATCATCTCTTTGATGTTGATATACGTGAAATAAGACCCAGACAAATAATGCCAATTAGAGATGAATATTTTCCGGTAGAGTTTTCAGAGGAAGGAGATTTATTCGTAAATGCTTCGATTATGATCTTGGAAGTATTAACTTACCTGCCAAACAGTAGACTTGACGTTAGTGACACGATCAACCACCGAGCGCTGTAGTCTATACGTGAGTGTGAGAAGATAACTGTAATCTCTATTATTACTTTATTGTACTCGTTTGATAATGTTTCTGGGGTTAATGCCCTTAAGATTTATTTAAACTGAGATGTTAGCAATTAAAACCTGGGATATTTCCAGTCAATTCCTTCCATTTAAATGTCTGTGAGTTTTTTTTACTTTCTCGCAATCTTACAGGTAGAGATTTTGATCAATGTGACGCTTCATGACCCCCCAAATCCAAAAATTGTTTTTTGAAATTCCGTCTGTCTGTACCATGGACTAGAACCTAAACTATTTTACCGATCGGGCTAAAACTTGCTATATAAGGTTTTTATAGGGTTGCCCCGAGGGGTTTTTGGAATTGGATATCTAACCCTAAAACTAAGGCTAGTTTACAGAAGGGAAAAAAGAGAAAAATCGATTTACTCAAAATCGGCTCAAACAATTTTGATTAAAATTCGTATCTAGGCATTGATTAAGATTATAAATAAAATAGCTATTTCCATTTTCCTATGAAAATGAATTTTAGGGTACTTTACAGAAGCAGAGATTTCCGTATCACCGTAACTATTTGAGGTACTATATAACTTATCATTGCAAAATTGCAGTACTATTAAAAATAAAAATCTTTTATATGAAATATATTTTTATAAAACCAACAGTTTCCGAGATATTGGAAAATATATTAATACAATTTTGTGAACGTTAGTTGTAAAGATATACTACTTAAGTTTTGACGCAATAATTCTCCAATGCCATAGAGTAATTAAATATAAATAAGTCTCTCAAAAAGTTTATATTATTTTTCCTTAAACCACTTGGGAGAATTGTTTGTACAACATTGATCTGTCTCCTTAAATTTAGACTCAATAGTCAATATTTACATTTTTTATTGGTAAAAATTTATAAATGAGGAATTTAATAGCAATACCTGAAGATGTGCAACACCTAATAAAATGTCGAAAATTTTAACCGGAAGTAAAAATTTTAATACGAGTGTTGACCCTTGTGAGCCCAATATTGCTCTTTTTTTATCGGTCCAAACATACAAATGAGGACATTCTTTAAAAATAAAATTATAAAACTTAAAACCGGGACTCAAAAAAAGTTGTACATAAGTATAGTGCAGTTTATGCTTGGGTTTGCTAGTTTATAATATTTTGTTTCACATATATTACGAGTTTTGAGTAAATATCTCCATTTTTAAACAATAGAGCGAGAAAGTCTGTGCGGAGTTCCATACCATTTATTTTTTAAAGAAAATAATAAATTAACATTTTCTAAAACGGAAGATTTTTCGGAATAAAAAAGGGAACATTTTATAGAATTTTTTTCTAGAACAGAATAGCATCATCATTCCCCATGTCCTGCCCTAAATAAATAAAAAAGTGGCTTCCCTCTCTTTCTTTCACGCCAATGAGGCTACATTTCCTATAATATTAGCCCAGTAGTGTAAATATATGGATAACCCGGATGAGGATTAATAAAACAAGCTTTAACTTTATTATTTCAGGACACTTGAACGTCTGTAATCCCTTTCAGCGCTTCATTACTGTGGATTCACTCATTCGCCGAAATGTGGTCACGTGATGCGCTCTAAGCCAATCACAAGATTCCCGTTCAATCGGCGCAAGCTGTTCTGCTGAAGTTCAACTTTTCTCTACTTTGTTCGCTATGCTCGAGATGTTAGGCACAGGAGAACCAATCAAATCTCGGAACCAACCATCTCAAATTAATGCGCACGCACATTCGTCAACGCATGCGCTGTAGACATAGAAGCTAGCAGACATCTTCGTTGGCCGTTGTTAAGATATTTGAAATAACCCGTTAATGTAAAGCGTGTTTATCGATGTATTGAATTTGTGCCAGAATTAAAATTTGAAAACATCCATCGGGAGAATGATCTAAAATATATGTTTATCACCGAGAAAATAAAATATATTGATAATCAGCTGTTTTAAAGCGTCGCAATGCATCATGGATCAACTTAAAGTGTGTGAATTACTGCGCAGATTCTGCTTTTTATTTTACGGCGAGCGTGTGAATCAAGATTTAGGCTGGTCCGCGGATCTGACGCTTGTAGACGTCGAGAAATCTCACGTTATTATAACATATGTCGTGTTGAGCTCGGCTGCTGAGGACGGGGATATCGAGGTTCGAATCTCGGTCGAGTGAACTGGGGGTGGTTTTTCCTAAATGGTTTTCCACTCCTCCTCCACGCAAATGTGGGTTCACTTCCTTTAATTCAATCTTCTCAATTCCTAAATCCATTAACGTAATTAGTACTTAAAAAAGCGTATAACCCGAACGGGTAGTAAGACGCGTGCTAAATATTATTATTATTATTATTATAACATATGACTTCCGCTAAAATGTACGCATAAGTGAAAAGTACATGTCCTTATAGCATTGAGAACCTTAAATTTTAAGTTTAATAATTATTAAAAAAAACACTAAAATGTGAAAAATTAGTTTATATTCAAAGACTTTTCACGCGAGGTGTTTAACTTTTTATATCAAAGTATTAGATTTGGCCTTCCTTGAACAAATAAAGTAATATTTTTTTTCAAATAGGGTCACATCATAACATTCTGAGATAAGTGAGGATTATTTTAGTGTTTATGGTATTCCCATAGAAATACCTTATTACGAATAGGCCTATATTGCCCTTCAAGTTGACGGCGCCCTTAAGGCTCTAGAATAGTTTTATTAGAAATTCATAAAACGCCAGTATACAAGTGGACTTATAATGTTCCTGGGTGGAGCTGGCCGGGAATAGGAGAACAAACAGAGAAGGAGGAAAATACAAATGACAATACAATTTGTGTTGTGACCCCTACTAATTACATCAATAGATTTACAAATATCTATTCTATGTTCCTATATCAGTCACCTATAGTTTTACGTTCGTCCTTTAAACTATGGGTGACCTGGTGGTCTAGGGGTAAGGTATCAGACTTCTGTGTTGGAGGTCCGGGGTTCAATCCTCAGTCCCAGCACAGATTTATCTTATTGCAAAACCCTTCCTTAACGTCTGAAAAGACGTGTATTAATCACAACTTGTGAATGTGGGAATGCCAGGCCTCCACCATGGTTCGGATCCCACGTTAAACTGTAGGTCCTCCATTTTATCTCACAATCACCCTACCATTACACATTAGCGTAAGAGCGTATAATCCGAATGGGTAGTAAGACGCGGTGCTAATAATAATAATAGTAATAATAATAATAATAATAATCTAAATTCCCACCTTGAGAGTTACGTTCTAAAGGCGGGTAAAGAAATCTAAGCTACGACGAAACTCTTAGGGCCTAAAATTAATGACGCATCACAGGGTCTGTCTGTCTGTCTGTCTACCTGTCTCTAACGAAAACAATTTCGCTTGGTAAGTAATTATAACTTTACCCCGTCTACTTACTCACTAATTAAATTACGGAAAAGAGTAGTGGTAGGAGGGGGAAGCACGGGGTGTAATGAGGAAACCTTCGAAAATATCGGCAAGTGCCTCGTTTAGTAAGAGAGTAGCTTTTATTAGTCTGAATACTCGACCGTAACGTCCGTCGACGTTTGGAGAGGGTTCATTCGAACTGTATACAGCGTTACTGAGACTTGTTTCGCGTGGAATTTGGACATCTCTATGACAAAACACATTATTATGGATATTCCCCTGTTTATAGAAAGTTTGACATAATTTGTTCATCGTATGAAGTCCATGAGGTTTCAACGATTCAAGTCACAGCCTACTCACCTCGTTCTCCCAGAAGGACATTGGGACATGGGGCTCCACTCCCCAAATAAGATACAGGTCTTTACCCTATGGAAACCGGCCTCAACCCCAAGAAAAACGTCTCCCCCCTAGTCCTCCAGTCAACCAACGGACCCATATTACCAAGGTCAACGCTTACATTCCCAAAGCCAACAGTTCCTTCTCCCCAAACCAAGGCCAACGACTCTACCGCCTAGCCAATATCTCGCTTTTACCAAGGCCAACGGCTCGCTTTTACCATGGCCAACGACTCTACCGCCTAGCCAATATCTCACTTTTACCAAGGCCAACGGCTCGCTTTTACCATGGCCAACGACTCTACTGCCTAGCCAATATCTCGCTTTTACCAAGGCCAACGACTCTACCGCCTAGCCAATATCTCACTTTTACCAAGGCCAACGACTCTACTGCCTAGCCAATATCTCGCTTTTACCAAGGCCAACGACTCTACCGCCTAGCCAATATCTCACTTTTACCAAGGCCAACGACTCTACCGCCTAGCCAATATCTCGCTTTTACCAAGGCCAACGACTCTACCGCCTAGCCAATATCTCGCTTTTACCAAGGCCAACGACTCTACCGCCTAGCCAATATCTCACTTTTACCAAGGCCAACGACTCTACCGCCTAGCCAATATCTCGCTTTTACAAGGCCAACGACTCTACCGCCTAGCCAATATCTCACTTTTACCAAGGCCAACGACTCTACCGCCTAGCCAATATCTCGCTTTTACCAAGGCCAACGACTCTACCGCCTAGCCAATATCTCGCTTTTACCAAGGCCAACGACTCTACCGCCTAGCCAATATCTCACTTTTACCAAGGCCAACGGCTAGCTTTTACCAAGGCCAACGACTCTACCGCCTAGCCAATATCTCACTTTTACCAAGGCCAACGGCTAGCTTTTACCATGGCCAATGACTCTACCGCCTAGCCAATATCTCACTTTTACCAAGGCCAACGACTCTACCGCCTAGCCAATATCTCACTTTTACCAAGGCCAACGGCTCGCTTTTACCATGGCCAACGACTCTACTGCCTAGCCAATATCTCGCTTTTACCAAGGCCAACGACTCTACCGCCTAGCCAATATCTCGCTTTTACCAAGGACAACTCTACCGCCTAGCCAATATCTCACTTTTACCAAGGCCAACGGCTAGCTTTTACCAAGGCCAACGACTCTACTGCCTAGCCAATATCTCGCTTTTACCAAGGCCAACGACTCTACCGCCTAGCCAATATCTCGCTTTTACCAAGGCCAACGACTCTACCGCCTAGCCAATATCTCATTTTTACCAAGGCCAACGACTCTACCGCCTAGCCAATATCTCACTTTTACCAAGGCCAACGCTCTACTGCCTAGCCAATATATCACTTTTACCAAGGCCAACGACTCTACCGCCTAGCCAATATCTCACTTTTACCAAGGCCAACGGCTAGCTTTTACCATGGCCAATGACTCTACCGCCTAGCCAATATCTCACTTTTACCAAGGCCAACGACTCTACCGCCTAGCCAATATCTCACTTTTACCAAGGCCAACGGCTCGCTTTTACCATGGCCAACGACTCTACTGCCTAGCCAATATCTCGCTTTTACCAAGGCCAACGACTCTACCGCCTAGCCAATATCTCGCTTTTACCAAGGACAACAACTCTACCGCCTAGCCAATATCTCACTTTTACCAAGGCCAACGGCTAGCTTTTACCAAGGCCAACGACTCTACTGCCTAGCCAATATCTCGCTTTTACCAAGGCCAACGACTCTACCGCCTAGCCAATATCTCGCTTTTACCAAGGCCAACGACTCTACCGCCTAGCCAATATCTCACTTTTACCAAGGCCAACGACTCTACCGCCTAGCCAATATCTCACTTTTACCAAGGCCAACGGCTCTACTGCCTAGCCAATATATCACTTTTACCAAGGCCAACGACTCTACCGCCTAGCCAATATCTCACTTTTACCAAGGCCAACGGCTAGCTTTTACCAAGGCCAACGACTCTAACCGCCTAGCCAATATCTCGCTTTTACCAAGGCCAACGACTCTACCGCCTAGCCAATATCTCGCTTTTACCAAGGACAACAACTCTACCGCCTAGCCAATATCTCGCTTTTACCAAGGCCAACGACTCTACCGCCTAGCCAATATCTCGCTTTTACCAAGGCCAACGACTCTACCGCCTAGCCAATATCTCACTTTTACCAAGGCCAACGACTTTACTGCCTAGCCAATATCTCGCTTTTACCAAGGACAACGACTCTACCGCCTAGCCAATATCTCACTTTTACCAAGGCCAACGACTCTACCGCCTAGCCAATATCTCACTTTTACCAAGGCCAACGACTCTACCGCCTAGCCAATATCTCACTTTTACCAAGGCCAACGGCTAGCTTTTACCATGGCCAATGACTCTACCGCCTAGCCAATATCTCACTTTTACCAAGGCCAACGACTCTACCGCCTAGCCAATATCTCACTTTTACCAAGGCCAACGGCTCGCTTTTACCATGGCCAACGACTCTACTGCCTAGCCAATATCTCGCTTTTACCAAGGCCAACGACTCTACCGCCTAGCAAATATCTCACTTCTACCAAGGCCAACGCCTCTCCCTCCAAGCCAACGAATCGCTTTTACTGAAGTCAACGCCTCTCTCTCCAAGCCAACGAATCGCTTTTACCGAGGTCAACGGCCCCCTTTTATCAGGACCAACGACCGAATATATTCCAACCCATTCATGATCCAATACGTACCCTCCTCCATAGTGACATCAACCCTTCTTCCGTGACGTAGTAAATATCAATCCAGCCAGGTCCCAATATATTAAACCTCATATTACCAAACGGGATTCAAACACGAACACCACATATTCGCTTAAAAGCCAAACATTACCAATCAAATTAAATTAATAAACGTTTAAAATCTCCGTCACTTTTAAAGGCCGGTGGCTATTCGAAACAGGGCGTGTGAGGGTGGGGGTTGAGGGTGGAGGGTGAAATAATACAAGCGACCGCACTATGAAATGACAAAAATAGAAAGGTTAATTAACTTTATCGACTGTTACAAATTCAAGCTTGAAAAGGAAGGGGGGCGGGGGGGGATAGCGCTGTCAATGGTTTCTAGTTAAGCCTAAATGTCAAAAAGTGACATCAAGTAAAACGATACTTTATACTCGTGGGAGTCTATGGCTTTTAGTTTATGCTTGGCTGCTATTTTCAACAGTAATTAAATGAGATAATAAAGAATATGTGAAGCAGGCTTTAATTAAATACACCCGTTTCTGTTTACCATATGGTCTATTACTCTTAAGATG
>JBCFYV010005696.1:0-15173 GCA_039000515.1 Timema cristinae | reverse complement strand
TTTTCTGAACTAACAAATATAGTTTTGTATGATTCTGGGATAGAACAGACTATAGTTTTATTTGAGTTTGGAGGCATAATGCATTTAAGTGAGTAGTATGACAGGATGAAAGTTAGAGTATTGTACCAGTAGTATATGGTATGTATTATTTGTTTAGGTACCACAGCTAATATAGTGTACTGGTACCTTACTGCATAATTTGTCTGTCATGTTGTAGTGATGAAAACCTAATTTTAGGTAGTGGTAGTAGATAGAGTGGTTTTAGATTATAATAGTTACCGGTATGATTTTAGTTTTAAATAATATGATTAAATTTGTGTTTATAAAAATAGGTCACATGGAAAGAAACAAGTATGGGGAAACTTTGCACCACTTTCAAGCTGGTGCAAAATTTATCCCCAAATTGACTTCAAAGTGTACCTGGTATTATTTTTCGCTATAACATTTTGGAAACATATAATAGCTACATAAAACTTATGAACTAGTGGTAATATGGTTACAAGGCACTAATAAAATAGTAACTTACCTTATTATCAGTTAAATACGCAGCTGTAGCAATGAAAGTCTGGAGCACTTAAGTTTCAGCTTTTTTACAGTTTCTGATAATGGCTGCTCACTTGGAAGCAACAAAGGGCCAAGAAAAAAATTCCTACTTTAAAAATGTGTATTCAAGTGCCACCTGTTGAAATTCTTAAAAACTAAACTTACATAATTCATAGTTTGGCCAATAGATAACTCTTAATACTTTTTTGTATTGGCGCAAAGTATAAACCTCTAGGTGCAAAGTAACCCCATCCTACGGTACTTTTGTTATTTTGGGGAGGTCGTCTTAGCAAGTATTTAATATTTTACCTCACTTAAAAACATGTTTATATTAGTTTTAAAAATTTTTAACTCTCCTTCAACCCAGATCTTAACAAATAAAAACTTTCGCAATAGTCTAGTTATTTGAGAAATTTATATTTTATAGCATTCAAGTGTTTTTTTTTAAATCTTGACATTTTTTTTCTCATTCCTCATTTCATTGACTCACTCACCCTCCCATGATTTTAATTTAATCTTAAACATTTTGGTTGTTTGATGCTGTCTAATTATCATCTCGCCAAATTTCAATATATTTTTTTTTACCTCAACGATAAGGGTTGATAATCTTAGTTGTGTAAATAAATCATATTTAGGCAACTCGATTAAAATGTGTTACACAAGCGGAACATAAATGAAACATTAATATATCCATCTCAGCTCCAAACCGAGGAACACATAAATTAACTTACATTCATTTTCATTTCAAGAGGTTCTGTTAGATAAGGGAAAACAAGGGTAAGTAATAAGAGCAGCTACTTATTAAAAATATTACTATATTATTTGATATTTTGAGAAAATGTTCAACCCGGAAGACTGGAAAAGGGGAGTTTGGGTATGCGGGCCCCTTTCCATTTGTTTAAACATGCAAGTTTCCCCTGCCCTGAAAAAAATTTTCTTCGTCGCCCCCCTTCGTTCCCCCTCGCGTAAAATAAACCTGTCCCTTTTTTAACTTTAAATTTTTTTGTTCCCCGTGCATAAACCCCTAGGCGAGGTTTTTGATTGGATTGGAAATAATTTGGGTTTTTTCAAACCCCAATTTGTTTTAGAACCTTGGGCATGAAAACTACGTTTTTGGAACCCTGTATTTCACAAGGTTTTTTATAAAATTTTGTGGGCCCAAATAAATTTTTAAATTTTTTAAAAGAAAATTTGACTTTTGTAACAAAATTCTAACCATTATTTTTTTGTACCTAGTAAAATACTTTTTTTTAAAACCCCCATCGGATCTTTATTGAACAGAAAATTTTCATCTTCTCAAGCCCTTTTAATCTTTGGGCCCTATTTTTCAGGGCCCACACCCTCTTTTTAAAAATTTTATTCCCCTGAAAATATTTCAAATAGAAAATTTAATTTTAAATGGGATTTTTTCTTAATTTGTTTTTTTTAACCAGTCGCATTCCAGACAATGAATTTTACTGAAAAAGTTCGTATTTTGAAAAAACTTTTATTTTGGGTTTTTTGGGTTTTACGGGGAAAACTAAATTTAATTTTAACTTTTGGGAAAAAAATGGTAAGTTGGAAAATTTTGGGGGTATTATTTTTGGCCCCCTTGATTTTTTTTTCTCTCTCTAAAATGTTTTTTGAAAATTTTTCCCAAATAAATAAAAATTTTTTTTTTTTTCAACTTTTTTAAAAACATCTATTTTATTGTTTAAATTTTTAGTTTAAATATATTTTCTGAAAAACATTTGTTCTGTAAATTTTTTTTGGTCCGTTTATCCCCTTAAATTTTTAAATGCTTATCAGAAAAAAATTTTGAACTAAATTAATCATTGGGTGGTTTTTAATAACTTTATAAAAAAAAAAAATAATTATATTTTAAATACATAAGGGGTTTTTTTCTAAACTCTTTTGTAAAAACTTTAATAGCCCGATAGAGATTTTTAAAAAACCAAGCCTTTTTCGTCGGTAAATTTTTAATTTTCCATAGACTTCACCCCTTAGGTGCTGGCGGGCGTTTTGGTCCCATAAATAAAAGGGTTTTTAAAAAAGGTGTGGACAATATGGGACAAAAAATGGAAAATTTTTTCCTTTATTTCCCCCCAACCCTTCTCAAAGAGCGACCGCCAACAGAAAGTTAGAAATGCCTTTTTCTGACAGCGTCGACGCATTGATTTTTCGTTAAAATTTCCCCAAAAGGTTGCTCAACCCCCAAATTGCTAGATTCATGTCAATCATCCCCAAAAATTTTCCGTGAAATGATTCAAAACGGGGGTCCGCCCCTTACAAAAAATTGACGACGGGGGAAAAATATCTATTCGACGCGCTCTCTAGCCCCAAAGGTTGACATTTGTAGACTTAAAAAATTCATCAAAAAAAAGATTTTAGTTTTTTCTTATTTTCCATTTTTAAGTTTGCACACAGTTTTTTGGAATTTAGGCCCCGTTGATTACTGGGGGGTTTTTTTAAAAAAGCCCCGTTTTTTTGTTGGGTTGGCCCTTAAAAAAAGGTCAACGAAAATGGGAGCTTTTTTCTGCTCTGACCCGCCCAAAACAAAAACCCTTTTTGGGATCACAAACAAAATTTTCACTTTTTTAAATTGATTTAAATAAAAATTTTTTCTGGTACCCGTCTAAATGACTTTGTCACACCATCTTTTTGCCCCAAATTTTTGGTTTGGTGTCTGTCTACTTGTTAAAAGGGGGCCAAAAAGGGTTCGATTTTTTTTTTGGGTTTTTTGGCAAAAAATAAATTAAAGTTTTTTCATTTTTGGGGAAATGTTGTGCCCTGGACTAAAATAATTTTGTTTTCCCGTACTTTGATTTAAAGGGTTTAGTTAAAAGAATCGTGAGCTGAAAACAATCAGTTCTGTTCGAAAGTTTTTTTTTACATCCATAATGTTTCCAGCCTGTGGGGTTTGGGTTTTTTTTAAAATAAAAATTTTTTAAAAACCCATTTATTTTCCACTACCGGTTTTGGGTAGGCTTTGTCGTTTGTTCATATTTTCCCCCTTTTAATCTAAAACCTTTTAAAGGGTTAGGACCCGGAAAAAACATCCAGTCAAAGGGGGACCCAGGGGTCTTTTGGGGTAAGGTTTTCAGACTTCTGTGCTGGGGGTGTCCCCCGGGTTCAATCCTCGGTCCCCGCACCCCGATTTTTTGATTGCCCAAAAACCTTCCCTTAAAATCTGACATGTTGATTTTAAACCCAACTTTTTGAAATGTTTTTGGAAAAGCCCGGCCTCCCCCCCGTGATTCTGAAATTCTTAAAGTTAAAAATGGGAGGTCCTTCATTTCATCTCACAAAACCCCCTAACCCTTACACCCTTAGCGTTTTAAATGCCCCCTACCCAAACCCCCAAAGGGGTTTTGTAAGACCCCCGGGGGTTAAAATTAAAAAACAATAATTTAATTTAGAAACCTTTTTGTAACCTTTAAACCCCTTTTTTCCCCCAAAGGGCCCTGCCCAAAGGAATTTGAACCCGGGACTCTTAGCCAGTTGACAAATAAAGGCCCCACCCACTAAGCCCAACGGGGTCTGACTCGGTTCGAGAGTGCACGTTTTAAAAACTGGAATAAATTATAAGGGAAAAAAAAGGCCATAGTTCTGATAACGTATGTTTCCCCAAATTTCTGCCCTTCGAGAGGGTAATCCCATATCCCCCCCTTTCTTTCCAAAAAGGATTCCCCTGTACCCCTACCCATCCAATTTGTCCACTCACAAATTTCCTTAAGGGGGGGTCACATCTCCCCTTTTGCCCACTCCATAAATTTAACACATACCTTTTTCCCAGGAACCAAAAGAGATTTTCCCAGGAACCAAAAGAGATTTTAAATTTAAATTTAAATTTGGGACATATACGATTCCATACAAAATATGTTTTTAAACCAAAATATACCCCTACCCAATTTAATTAACTCTCCCCAATCAGTGAGATTTCAAAATTTCAAATTTTAAAATGACATATTTTTTAATATAAAGTGAAGGGTGCCCAATGAAACAGACTTGACATCAAAAAATGACAAAACTTTTCAGCCATGTTCAATTAATTTTTGCTCTGAATTAAGTTTAAACAAGTCCTTTTGGTGAATTTTTCCTAAATCCCAATAGTTATCTATGGGGGTTCCTAGAATATTTTTTTTTTTAAATTTGGGGGTGATAATCAAGCCTTGATCCAAGCTTTCAGGCAACTTTTATTTTTAAATGTTTTTGTTGATCCTGGATTTTTCAAGCTAAAAGGTTTTTTCAGTGCATAGGGAAAAAACTTGAATTATCTATTTAAATTTTTTACCTGGACCTTAGCTAAATTTTTATTTATTTTTTTATTTGCAGATATCGTTCAAATCGTGTATTTTTAGATTAAAAAATATAACTGACTTTATTTAATTGGTTTTCAAAATTTTATAGTTTATGAAAACTTTTCTCTTTTCGGCCATCGCGACCCTTTGAAACTTAAAAGCGTTCAAATCCTAGTTTTGAGTGTTTTTTACTGTGTCTTACTACCCGCCCAGCCTATTTCATTTAACTACACCAGTGGGATAGGTAAAATTTAGAAGGGAATGTACCCCTTTTTTAGGCCTCATGGAAAAAAATTTTAGGATAAACTACCCCTGCCAGAATTAAAATCCTTAATTCACCTTCACCAAAAAAAGCCAAACCAAAAAAAGTGACATTAAACCTAATGCCACCCCCAATTCTTTTTTTAATTATTTAAATTTGTTTTATAATAATGATTATAGCGACTAATATATGGTAAAGGAATCAACAGACGGGGGTGGTGGAGGTTTTTTTTTATGCTAGCAGCATTACAAAAGGTTGCCACAGTAAGCAGTCAGCAAGAAGCTATTTGAATGGAATATCCAAAAAGGAACCTGGCCCGTAAAATTGGTAGTTTTTAGCACTTTGATAACTTAAAAACTTCTATTTAGAATTTTGCATTTTTTCCTATATTCATTTTAAAATCCCTTTAAAAAATAAATATAGGCCTATAGCCCTGTAAAGTAGTAAAAAAAAATATAGGGGCCACCAGTGAAATTAGAAAGATATTGAGCTTGGGGGTCCATAAACACCATTGAAATTGACATTGAAAGTAATATTTTAAACAACACATTAAGAACTAATCCTGATTTACAACAATCACATTTGGACCTTCAAGTTTTTTCTTATTTTTTAAGAAATTATACACACAAATACAACAGAATAAAATAAATTGGTGTTTTTGGGTTTCTAATTTAAAGGACATTTTTTTGAGCAAGTTTATTGTATATAAAAATCGTTTTTATGTTTTAAAAGGTGTGCAGTGTTCTACCCTTTATTCGAAGAACTACTGGGTATATTAAAAAAAAATTACACATTTTAAATAAGATTTTTGTGCTAAATTGACACATGTTCAAAGATAATAACAAACGGTTCCAAACCCTGCCCCGCTTATTGTTCACGTACACTACAGTAAAAAAATTTCAACCTACTGACGGTACACAAAAGTTTCCAAAAGGGCTCAACATTTTTAGTAATTAATAGGTCCTCCTGACTCTTTATGGGAGGCACGGACCCCTGCCTGGAATTTCCCCCACTGACAAGCTTTCAGCACTCTCACAGGTGTGGAACGACATCACTGTTGCAGAGTTGTTGCCCTTACTCGGGGAGGTTTCGTGGGCCGCCCACGCACAACTCTGTGCCATATATTCCACAAGTTTTTTAATAGGGGTTGAGGTCTGGCCCCCCGTGGCAGGCCAAAAGGTCACAAATGGATTTCCCATTCCTCAAACCACGCCCCTTGCTTGTTGTTTGATTTATGGCATGGAGAGTTATCTTATTGATACAAAATAATTTCCATCAATTTCGCCCGCAGAGGTTTGCACGTTTTTTTCCTGTATTGGTTTCTTGTAAGCATCCGGGATTCATGGATCCAGGTTTTTAAAAACGCAAAATATTTTTTGCCTGCGCCCGAAAAAGCAGGCCCCCCTTTGTTTCACCCCTTTGGGGTGAGATGCAATCAGTTTCGTGTGCCGGAACAAAACACTGCGGTGGGAAAAACAGTTGAAAACGTGACTCTTTACTGAATAGGACCTTCCCCCCCTCTCTCATTCTCCAGTGCTCCCTTTGAGAACGCCATTGCCTTCTTAAATCCGTGGTTTCTTTTTTCAGAAAATGGTTTCTTAAAAAAACGTATGAATTTAAACCTTTTGATCTCGTAGATGACCGTGAAGCAGTCTTAACACCTTTTTTAACCGTTATTTCTTAAATACCCCTTCGAACAATACGAAGACTGGGTTTCCTGCAGTTTTTGCTTTTTGTGCCCCATAACGCGATCCTCTCGTGGGCTGATGACCTTTGTTTGTTTTGTTTTGATAGGACATTTATTTCTGACATTTAACATGTATAAACACTGAATGATACTGATAAGACAAACCCCAGCCCCGAGGGGCTCTCAAAAAGTCAATTCGTTGTAGGTAAAAATCATAAAAAAATCACTAAAAGAAAGTCATTTGTCGCCCTGGGGGGGGCTGATTAAAATGCTGTCCACGGTTTAATGGGCGGGAAAATTAAACAAAAACCCGCCCTGTCGCCGGTATTTGGTCGACAGGGACCTAAAAAAATATATAAATACACATAGAGACGGAAGACAGGGTAGAAAAATAGAATGAAAGGTGACCGGATGTGGATAGGACATGCAGAATGTGAAACGGGAGATGATTGCGGTAAACTGAGGTGAAAATGGGGCACCGGGAGAATTACTGATCGGGTGACAGGAAATTTGGATAGGGGTACTCCGGCCCTCTGGTGGAGGACCGGCAAGGGACATCACATATAGCTTTACACGGAAGAACACTCACGAGCACAACATAGTTATATACATTCAACAGGGGAGAATACCGGTTTGATTTTTACTTGGATGAGTCTATAGAATGTTTAAAAGAAGATTGCGAATATGTTTCTGGTTGTTTATAAAAGGTCTGGAGGGATTCGGATTATTGCTGTGAACTGTATTTTCAACCGACACCTTTTTCCAAAAAGACATTATTTACGGAAAACAATCACTACAATCGCTTCTCACACACGAAAACACATGAAAAAAAATATATATATTAACCTTGCTGGAAAAATTCTTTAGTGTGGCTATCTCAAGTCAAGTACATGTGCTAACACCACCAAATGGAAAAAATCTCGGTGGTTCATCAAATAATATCCACTTTCACAGCAGGGAAAATAGTGAAATTTTTAATATGTTTGTTGTTAAGTTCATAAATTCGTTAAATGGTTGATAAAAGATGTGTACAATTATTAGTAGTTTGATTTAAAGCATTAAATTATAGCCATATGTATCCATTAAATTTAAAATCTACATTACTGTATATAATGTTTTTTAATAGCTTTGATAAGGCTGAAAAATTGTAGTTAATTTTTTATTTGTCCCCGAAATCATAAATAATTAATAATAAATTGGTTAGTATAAAAATATGATTTTTACACCAAAATGCATGGTTTTAACAACATAATAAGCGATGGAATATTATAGAGCCAAGGGTTTCCCACCAGAAAAGTTTAGGTGGCCCTATGTTTTTGGTTAAAAACTGTATATTGTGACCCCACACAAAGCACTATGTGACCCCCAGGTTGGAAATGGCTGCTTTATTACACACTTGGAAGGCAATTTTAACTAAGCTCCCTGAGATGTAGAACTCGCTCATCACTTTATCAAAACTTAGTAAATAAACCTGGCCAAAATGCTAACTTTTTCATCTGTAAAAATAAAGCAATAAAACAATGAATTTATCGATATATCTACAGTATTTTGATACCTGTCTACCAATGTCCTGCTTCATAACCTCATGGAAGTTGCCCTAAAATGTTAATACTGGTACGTAAATAAACTATTCAAAACCTATTGTAATTTAACTCGTGAGGGTGGAAGGAGCTTCCTCTAACATTTTATGAAATAAACCCAAAGTACAAGACACTGAACCCCAAATACCAGAAATACCTGGCATGGTAAAGAATTCCACGTCTTTGCGAGAAACGTAAAAACGGGTTATTCAAGTAGCCTCTTGCACTTTTTTAAAACTGGTCTACCTTCTGGGCTAATACAAACTTTCCTGCCCTCCTTCATTGTATGACGTGCCATGTGCAATCTTCTGATATTAGAGGTGAACGCCTCTAGTTGTGAGTTATTGAAAACCGCCATCAGGTATTCTAATGAAAGCAGCCAAAAAAAGGTAACTCTTGTGAGCATCTCCTTCTTGGGCTGTGAATCCAAACAATTCAATAGGCTGAGGAAAAGTTTTATTATTTAACTGCCCATCCTTGTGGTTGGCAGCATTGTCCATCACCAATTTTGAATGAAAATTGCAGGACTTGTAAGTGTACTTTTCTAGTGCTTGTCAGGTAAAAAGATGTTTTTGTCTAGTTGTTGAAAATTTTCTTGGCTTAGTGCTCCCGTCATTAACACTACTTCCACTTTTGAGAATTTTAAATACTTCACAAGTTACATTTTTATGTCTTCCTGGCGAACTAAAAAAGGTAAGTAAAGGGATTTCTATCTGTACTTTTTTTAGGATGAAAGGGCCCTTCCTAGTATGAATCCCCATAGTTGAGTAGTTGTTTCCCCAATTAGGGGTTTTCCCGGAGTAGTTATAGGAATCAAACTGACAGAAGTTTTTATCACTTTGGATTTTAGTTTCTATCTTAGTTGCAGTTTAAAACGTTTTTCTTTATGATGGAGCACCCAAAACCTTTTTTGTATTTAGTAGATACGACCCAAAAATATCTTCCCCTATGGTATCCAAGTCCAATATTCCTGTTTCTAGCCAACTCAATAACTTGAAAGCCAACTCAATAAATAAGGTCTCTACTTCTTCCATCCAGGCTGGAAACCTTTTCTTTTTTTGGTTTGGTTTGGCAAGAAAAATTATTCTAAATCTGAAGTTGGGGGTGCCATGTGGTTTTTTTTTTTTACACCAAAGCCAGAAAAGTAAAATTTTGGGTCCATGGGCAGAGTCCGCTTCGTTAATCTCGTGGTTAAAGGCCAGCCTCTGCACCATCGTTGCGTTGCGCCCTGGGAATTTTAAATGCAAATCTAACACTAAATAACAAATTTTAAAAAAATGCTCCCAAATTTGAAAAATGGCAAAGAAATGAAAAAAAAATTTATATTTTGTTTAATTTAGTCTTTTTTAATCAAATAAAAAATAAGGTTGAAACAATGTAACACAGCCCTAAGTTACTCCTTTTTTTCTTAAATTGTTAATGTGTATTTCAAAAGGGTAAAAACTAACATTAGTTTCCCCAAATTTTTAAGTTTTTAAACCCCCAATTTGAGGGGGGGGGGGGGGAGGACACCCGCCCGACAACCCCCTGGTTAAACCCCAAGGGGAAGCCAAGACGCAATGGGAGGAAACATTAGAATGGATCTTAAAGGGATGGTGAAATGAGGGGGAAATTGGATAGAACAAAGCTCAAGATAGGAATGGTGGCGTACTTTTGTAAGTGCAGCAATGAACTTTTTTTAATCCCATAATAATTTGGGCCTAAGTAAGTATTAAATGCAATATTTGTTAATCTACTATTTTTTTTAAATTTAGCCCCTTGTCTTGCTACCCGTTTGGGCAAACGCTTAGGTACTAATTACGCTAATGGGCTAGGATTGATAAGGTTGAATTTGGGGGAAAATTTAACCCCCGCTTTTTGCGTTGAGGGAGTGGGGGAAAAACATTTGGGGGAAAACTTTTAAACCCGACTGAGATACAAACCCTCTAACTATTCCCCGCCCTGGCAGTTGGCTAAATACGAAACTAGCGCGTTAGCTGATACGCCACCGAGGCGGGTATCAGCAAAGTTAATAATGAATTATTATAGGTGATAATAAATTATGATAGGTTCCAATAAATATTTCGTTAATCTTTTCAATATCCATTAAGGCACTCGAGAAAAGTTTGACCAAATTGTTTTAAAATAAAGTACGTACTCGGGCATTGTCTTGAATATTGAATATTCTTAAATCCCTTGCGAATAATTTTGTAAACAAAAATTTTTATAATTTTTTTTCAAATCAAATTGGGTAAAATGCCCAATTTTACCCCTAGAGAAATCACTTTTCCCACGAACTTACTTTAAAATATAAAAAAAAATTTAAAATACATTTTTCGAAACGGTCATTTTGAACATTTTTTTTTTTGGGGTGGAGTGGGATTTTATAACCTACGGGCTATTTCTTTTATTAATGATTGAAAATGAATAAATGTTTTTCTAAAAACCTATACTGCCACCGGTTTCGCACCCATACCCCCCCGGGGGCCAAAGGGGGTCGTTTGTCGTGATGAGGTCGATAGGGCGTACAGAGGTTGTTGTTTTTAAAAGGTTTTCCACTCTAATATACGCAAATGTGATACATTACTTTACATATTAGCGCAAAAAATTCATATTATAAAAAAATTTGGAAATGTAAAAAGGCCTTTTTTTTTTTGGGAAACGTGGGAGCAACATTGTGGCCGGAGTTTTTTTTTTTTTTTCTCCAAGGAGACCAGGCCCATTTTAAAACCCTTCGCGTGGGGGTTCGAAAATTTCTCTTTAATTTGTTTAAAAAAGGGGGGGGGGGGGGGGGCCAAAAACCCAGGTACTTCCACGACAGTGCCCCCTCTTGTGTTTTTGGTGACGAGTCTGTGGGAAGGCCCCGGACCCCCCCAAGTTTTTCGGGGTTCCCCGATGGGGTGAGCTAGAGTTGCCCGGGGTTTGGCTGTCATTCATGTCATTGGTTGAATCTGGGCCCTTGTTTCTCTCGGGGTCGTCTGGTTTTTTTCAGCAGAAGATATCTCTCCCCCCGGGGGGTCTCGTGGCTCCGTGGTATGGCCTGGTTCCCCGGGGATAGAGGAAGGTGGGGGAATTTTCACCCTTTAGATACGGCAATTTTTTTACAAAATTTTACGTGGGAAAGGAAATATTCAAATTGGCACCATTTAGAATGAAACTTTGGGGGGACAAAAATCTTAATTCTTTCCCTCCCCACGCTTCGTTTTTGTCTTTAGCCCTTTTAACTGTGCGGGGAAATATCAAGGTATGAAGGGACGTTTTTATGCTTCCCGTAAAATTTTCGAGACCGTACACTGTCAAATCTTCATATAATTTTTTTTAAATCCAAAATTTCCGATTTCCCGCAAGCAACGTTTCAAAAACATTTGGGGGAAAAGGCGTGAGTGGTTTTGGTTTTTTTTTAGTGAGAACTGAAAAAGGGGAAAATTAAGGGGAGCACGCGCACAAATGAGAGTTTTGACCCTTTTTAAAGATCAGTCCAAAAAACTGTCAGTTTAATTATTTAAATTTTTTTTTAGTACTGGACCCGGTTATTTAATGAATCGGGGGTAGGGTCCCTTTTTTTAGGGTGGGAGATGGGTTTTGGGGGTTATGGACACTTTTTGGTTAAAGCCTCCGTGGCCCCCCCTCGATGTAGATGGGTTGGTGTAAAGTGGGACGGGGAGGAGAAGTAAGACGAGGTGTAACCTGGTTTTGGGGGGGCGATCTTGGGGGGTCATGTTATTTGTTTTGATAAGAGTTTTTGAAGTTTCACATTTTTCTAAAATTTTTTGGTTTTTATTGTTTTTTGTTTGGGAATTTGTAAATCTAGGGAAAATTGTTTTAGATTTTTTTAAAAAAAAATTTTCTTTTCGGATGGGGGGAAAAATTAAATAAAGTGGATCATTTAATGACTTTATTTTTTTAAAAATTTTTAAATTTTTTTTAAAAAATGGCTCTACCGTTTTGGGTTTTCAAAATGGGTATCTTGTAGATTTTTTTAAAAAATTACGGGTGTTATAAAGTTTTAAAATTACAAATTATCTATTTTAATAAAAAAATTTAAACAAAATGAGGGTAATTTAAAGATCCCGTTTTTTAAAAAACCAAATTTTCATTTAAAAATTGTATTTGGCCATTCTTTATGAAAGAAAATTTTCTATGATAGTTTACTAAAGAATTTTAGGAAAAAAAAGTAATTTAAATTCCGAAAAGGGGCCCCAAAAAGACCCCTATAATTAATGGTTTGGGATATCTGGGATTTATTTTTTTTTTTAAAAATTTTCTTTTTTTAAACCTACGGAAAAAAATTTAATTTGATAATAATTTACAAATAACTGTTATTGAATTATTCTAAATTGTTTGAACGGGAAGGAGTGTTAAGGGGAAATCAACCGAATGTCTGTTTTTCTGAGGAAAATTAAATTAGTTTCCAAACCTTGTCCCCTTTAAATTCCCAGCAATAATTCACTATATGAGAAAATTTTGGGATAAAATGTGCTTTGACTTTTTATTATACATAATTTTTATGTTCTTTTTAAAACTTTTATATCCCCCATAGTGTGCTAAAGAAAACTATTTTCGACGCAGCCTGTGATCGAACCAGGGTTTCTAGGCAAAACTTGGCGTTTTTTGGCCCCCCCTTTTTCTCTGCACCGAAACCATTGATTGACCCACATAGGAAAAGATGGGGCCCGGTTTCATTTGCTGCCCGGGGAGCTTAAGTTTTTAATGATAAAGTAAATGTGATATAAAAAGGGACGTTGCTAAGATGTTTCAAATTTTTGGGCCCAGATGTTATAGATTGGCATGGATTTTTTTAGTTTCCAAAAAAAAAATTCCCCAAGGCTTCTAACATTGTTTTAAGGGGATGTTAAATCTTTTAAAAACTGCACAAATTATGTCCCTATACTCATAGTTCATTAGCCTTTTTGAATTTTTCCCAAAAAACTTTGGTTGATTAGAATTAATCCATTAAAAAAATTTATTGTTTATTTTTTTTTAATGCTATTTTAATCTATTATTAAAAACTTGACATTTTTTAAGGGCCCTTTGGGTTTTTTTTTTTTTTTTTTTGGCGTTTTCTCGAGTACAAAAAAACCAAAAAATATTTTACAAATTAACTTTATCTCAATTTTTGGTTCCATAGATTAAATGTTTGGAAAATTTTTAAAGTACAGCACGATCAACTAACTTTAACAAAAACATTTGTTTTAATCTATGATTTTAAAATTTTTAAAATTTTTATTTTTAGTTAAATTTTTAGTTTTGAAAAATTCCTCTTTTTAAACAATTTTAAATTTTAAAATAATTCCCCTCCCCAAAAATTTTTTGGTTTTTTATTAAACCCCTTTTAAAAAATCAAATTTTTTTAAATTTTTGTACAAACAGATTTTCCCCTTTTTACCCCCGTAGTTTTTTAGGGGATTGTTTATGTTTTTCCCAAGAAGAAAAAGGGTGGGAGAAGAACCAAATTTTGGTTTTTTGATTCTTTGGTGCAAAAAGTAATATTTTTTATTCCCCGTTTGCATACAGTTTCCAGCCTTTTAATTTGCGCGCCGCCCCCCAAGGCCAAAAGTAAAATTAAAACCCCGGGTGCCGGGATTTGTCGCCAACCCCTTTTTGTCTTAACGAACACTAGGGGGGGGAAATTTTCCCGTTATAACTTTTAAGGGGAACGTTACCCCCTACCTGCTTGTTTGCAGTCGTGCTTGGGCATTTCCCCAAAGGAAACAGGATCGGACGCATCCCTTTGAAAGGAACTTTTCTTCTGCGCGACGTATAGAAGGAAAGATTGAGGGAAAAGGGAAAAGCTTAGGAAGGAGGATTCAAAAATATAGATGACTTGAAAAGGGAAAAGGGGAAAAAATTCCGGGGGGAACCCCAAGTAGGAGGCAGAGGTGATATAAAAAATTTAATGAAAAAAAAAAAAAAATTTTACCTGTCCGGGGAAAACAGAACACCCAAATAATGTTTCACGCAAATATTTTTGGTTTTTAAAAAGAAAAAATAGTTTCCAAATTTGGGTGTTTTTGCCTAAAATGGGAAAAGGAAATTTTTTTAAATTTTTTCCCAAACTTATTCAGCCTTAAAATTTTTAACTTTTAATGAAAAAAGGGAAAAAAGAGTGGAAAGGGGTCCTAAAGTTTTTTTTAATGGGAAAAACCCTTCATCCCCTAAAAGTAATATGGGTCTTAAAAAAATTTAAAACCCCCAAGCTGTGTGTTAAAATTACCCCGGGCCCACTTAACTAGATATTTTTATTATATCTAACTTTTTTTTTTCCATTCAAAAATTTAAAAAAAACTTTTTTAAACCTCTATAAAATATTGCTTCATTTTTATTAACTTTTCTCATTTAAAGATAAAATATTGTTTAAAAGAACATTTTTTCTTAGATAATTTTGATAATTTTTTTAAAATTTTTTTTTCGCCTCCCCCCCCCTCTCAAATAAACCCAAAAAAGTGGGAAATTTTACAATTTTCTGTTTTGGGGGCCCCACGGAAAACCGGAAAAAGGGTTTTTTTTGAATTTACGTTTTGTCTCTCCCAACTAAAAACCTTAAAATATTTTTTTCCGATTTTTAAGGTGACCCCGGTGGTTTTAGGGGTTAAAGGTGTCAGACTTTCTGTGCTGGCGGCCGGGGTTCAATCCCCGGTTCCCCGGGACAGATTTTTTTGATTAAACCAAAAACCCCTTTCCCTTTTACCTCTGAAAAGACATCTTGTGAATGTGGGGAATGCCAGGCCTCCCCTGGTTTGGGTTTCCCCGGGTTTAAAAAATAAAAGGGCCTTTTTTCATCTACAATCACCCTACCATTACACATTAGGTAAGTGCGTTTTAAACCCCAAAGGGTTGTAAGA
>JBCFYV010005695.1:0-13720 GCA_039000515.1 Timema cristinae | reverse complement strand
GATCGGTTGCTCGTTTTTAGAATAACTCACTCACATTAGGCCGGTTAACAGCTTTAGCTTTGAGTTGTTGAAAATAGCTAAGTTCTTAACTCACTTTATCACTGTGTACTCTTGATAAATGATCTTTCATTCGCGAAGGCTTCATGGTTCATTACTAGTAAATGTTTTATCGCACAAAAGACAATGTGGAAACTGCACAGTTTGCGGTGACGTGATAAAACCTAATTTTAAATACTCAGCTGAGTATTGACGACACTTCTTCTTTTTTGAATCCATTGTGCATGAACTTCTACACTTCAAAACAAACGCACAAAAACAGAAAAGACACGCACAAAAACTGATGGTGAGGTTCACAAAGGCTAGTGAAGACTGAAGACGAATGTAGATCAATGGCAAGTGTGTTGTTTTGGCAGGAGGGGGAGGGGGTTGAGTCACCAGTCGGCCGCGCTGAACTAAAACAGGTGGGGGACTGTGAAGAGGGGAATTGCAGTGAACTCGCCGGCTGAGAATAGCCAGTGACTCGTGCTACCGGCAACTTCTACTGTACAGTACTATTTTAATTTTTCCCCCTTTGAATACTCATCGCCCCCAAATCGCCCCCACTTATTTATTGCCCCTCTGATAACCCAAATCGCCAACTTGGGGGCGATCACCCCAGGTTGGGAACCACTGGTCTAGAAGATAAAATTATCTAATTCAAAGCAAGATAATGGTTTAAAAGAAATATGATTACAATAATAAAATGTGTATCACAAAGTGTCACAACATGATACACGAAGACTAATTTCTCTATTTTATCACACATAGCTTTAATATGTGTAGCCCCTTTTTGTCTTCCAGGACAAAAGTAGGCGTACAAGAGTATAAAGTTATGAAATAAGGGGAGAATAAATGCAGAGTTAGCACATAGGCATTAAAAACGAATGTATTATTTATATAATATATTGACTCATGTTGTCCAGAAACCCATTCAGCATTATTGCGCTAAACCAACAAAGAAATGGATGAATCAGAAAATAATCAAAGAAAATTTCCAGGAAAGTGTAAAATACTTAGTTAAATAAGAATAAAGTGAAGTCAACATATCAGGAGTTAGATGGATAAATATAAGCTTTATTTATAAACAAGGTATTTAGATAAATGTATTTATTTATAAACATGATATCTATACATATTTGATTGAACAGAAAACATCTCTGGTATTTACTTTGCAATATTATTAACTCTATCCACAAGTCAAAAGGACTCTCAAAACATAAAATAGCATACCTTTCCTTGCCAGAAGGAATCTGAATAATAAATATATTTTCCTTTTCCGAAATTATTATTATAATTTCCCCAAGTCGGAAGGAGTCTGAATATTAAATATATTAATTTTTCACAAGTCAGAAGGACTTGTATATTCAAACATTATTATAATTTCCACTCCACAAGTTGGTAGGACTCTGAATATTAAACATTATTATAATTCCCACAAGTCGGAAGGATTCTGAATATTAAACATTATTATAATTTCAACAAATTGGAAGGACTCTGAATATTAAACATTATTATAACTCCCACAAGTTGGTAGGACTCTGAATATTAAACATATTTAGACCGCAAAGGAATTTGGATGCACAAAAGCCGAAACTGAATTTAGTTCTTACATTTATTCGGACACGAAGACGTGCCCAAGATGGATATCCTGCCAAGAGTAATTTTTCCTTCGATCTCCTGGCAGTATTTTTTGATACTATTTGCTCAGAAGAGAGTGAAAGTAGGGGTTACACACAAGGTATACACAAAGAGAGAGAAGGTGGGATGGGGTAATGGTGAAAGGGGAACATGTTACGAGAATGCCTGGAAGGCCCAGAACAGTGTTCTTTGCACGTGGAACCATCTAATGCCGGAAATGTTATACTTCACATTTCCCGAAAGCCTTAGCAAACTCTCGGGGTTAGCCCAGCAGTTCCCTCGCGCATTCAGTCTTGACCACCCGTCCACGATAGCCGGTTGTGTGGCGAGGGAGATAGTCAGCTTGGGATGTACACAGTGAAATGGAACTCGGTAGTTTAGAATATTATTTAAGTTTTAGTTGAAATATTGTTGAAAGTAATTTAGTGTCCTGATTTGAAATTTAACGTTGTAGCTTATAATAAGATGCTACATATGTAGTTAAATGCATTTAGTTACCCTCATCGGTGATCGTTTGATTCTAGAAGCTACTCTTTCCAAGGACTGTATTGATCGGGGTGAAGTTAGGTGTCTAGAGGATGTTTTTTCCTATATGGTTTCACCCAAACTCAGATGCATTTCCTCTAAATTCTAGCGTCTTAATAACCTCACTGGTGTTATTAAAAGTGGGTAGTTTGTATGCACATGGTTAATTAAAATTATAGCCATAACCATCGGAAATCTCGGAGGCAGAGTGTAAAGATTAATCCTAAGACTCGGGTAATATTTCCATTATCATATCTTATAAAAGGCCATTGTTTCCATGAAAGAACTATACACAAGCTTGGGGCAAGTAGAACATTATGGTACTTTGTTATAGATTCAGCACGTTCATCCATGAACAGGCGAAAGTTGAATTTATGAGTCAGAACGCGATGGACCCGAAGAAACAGGCCATCCTTGGGATGGTGGCCCTTCCAGGCTACGAGGTCCTTGGCTACGTACCTTCACCGCGCTTCATAAAGACTCATCTACCATTCAGCTTGCTGCCACCTAACCTCCTGGAGTCCGGGGCCAAGGTAAACACAGAACCTACCATTCACCATGCTGCCACCTAAGCTCCTGGAGTCCGGGGCCAAGGTAGACACAGCATCTACCATTAAGCTTGCTACCACCTAACCTCCTGGAGTCCGGGGCCAAGGTAGACACAGCACCTACCATTAAGCTTGCTACCACCTAACCTCCTGGAGTCCGGGGCCAAGGTAAACACAGCACCTACCATTCACCATGCTGCCACTTAAATTTATGGAGTCCTAGTCACTTGACGTATGAATACACGACTCTACTCATCTCATAAATCTAAACAAAATATTTCCGCTAATTAAGTTTGTTGATATTAACATAGGATCATAAGATATAAGCTATCGGTTTCGTCGCAAAGGCTAGGGTGACACCCCGAAGAAAAAACAAACCATTACAAAATTATAGCGACGATTTCTAGAGGTATTAATTTTTACAAAATTTAGCTACAGTTTTGAATTAATATCAAATACTATTTAAAACATGATAGGGGCCAATTAAATTTATATGGACAAAATTTTGTCACTCTAAAAAATGAAAAAAGACGATCAACGTTTACGCGTTAAAAAAAAAACCGGGGGGAACTTTATACTGCGCATGCCGATTTTCCCCCAAAGTCATTAAATACACGAGATCAAGAAAGTATGTCACGCCCGGGTTTTTAGTGACACGTGTAAATCGACCCACCAATTATAATAGAGCCATTTACTCTAGGCCTATTGTTGTGCATCGCTTTGTGTTCAGGACAAGAGGAATTTTAACCCATCCCTACGCACCCCCTCCCCCTCCCCCCTCCTAGCTATTACTAAGATTTATTTTAATTTTAACAAATTTGGTCAAATTTGTATTCCTTAAATTAACAAACGTTTTATTACAAATTCATAATGCCTTTGTTTGAGTGAATCCTTGTCCAACTTCAAATAATAAAGCCAAACAATTTTCACTTTTTAGACTATAGTATCCATGTTTAAAAATATGTTTGGTGATGCTTTACTATGTTGGTACTTGTTAACACTTTCAAAAATGTAAACGCCTCACTAGTTAGTATAAAATTGCACCCCCTGTTTTTCAGGTTTGTGTACATTGGGGAGGAACCCCCAAAGATGTTGCTGCCCTCGTGTTACCACTTCAAACGCTTAGTTCAGGCCCTTTTCGGCTACACGGGGACTTCGCCTCGTACTGGGACTACTTCGAGAAAAACCAAACGTGAGTTGCTTCCCATGCTGCTAATTAAGCACGTGGACTATTAAGCTGGATTCACACTGAAGGGCTGTGCAGCAAAACCGTGCTTTTGGGATTGATTCGAAAGTTTTTTCTCCCAAGGTCACGGTCTATCAAGGTAGGCGCACAGCCCTGTCAGTGTGAATTTAAATCCGGGCTCCCCTATGGTCAGCCAGGGTGTCACATTTCTACTAGTTTAGCTTCTTAGGCAAATGCGAAATTTCCCGAAGGGTCTTAACTACAATTTTACAATGTATGACGAGCACTCCAACACAGTTATCGTGTGCAGTAATTATAGCAGAAGGAAACATAATAATTTTGGTACAAATATGTAATTTGCAACATAAAGAATACGATAAATATCTCATTAAAACGTTATTAGGAAGTAAATGGCGGAAAAACTCAATGTCAAAAGTGACTACGGTGACCAAAATAGTCAGAGCATGGTAACGACACGACACAGCCCTCTCAGTGCATGGGCGTCATTAGCTATACATTTAAGGGGGGGGGGTGACATAACATTTTTCATTTAAAACTAATTTTATTGTTACTTTATTTTGGTACATCATCACACTAAATACGTCATGCACGCGCAAGATTTAATTGCAAAAAAGAAATTAAAACAAAACCCACAAAACAAAAAATTGATTTATAAAAAAATCCTATTTGATAATAAAGTGAATAAAATAAACGATAAACAATAATTAACATTGTCATTAGGATGGAAATGTTTCGAAAGTTCTTTTTCTGAACTTAGATCCATGATACAAATGTAGCATGCTACCAAGTTTTCTTACATAAATTGAGTCAATAACCATGTCATAGTGCATCAAAAATTCTATTCAATAACAAAGAAAATAAATAAAAAAAAGAACTCAAAATATTAACATCAGGATAAAACTGGTCTAAAAGTCCTTCTTAATTGAGACATGGAGACCAGTGTTGCAGCAACTATCCTAATATCGATTGAGTCCAAGATGTCCCTGTGATCATGACAGAGGGCAAAGTGGTTCAGTGGAAAGCAAATAATGTCTTCAGCCATCTGAGAGAGCTGAAATTTTCTCTGCCTCACAAGACGAGTTCGGTAAAAACCAGCAGCAGCCAAATAAGATTGCCCCCCACCCCCACCTCCCCGCTAACGACTCCCTGTGCTCAGGGTGAATCCGTCTTTATACTGCGATTTAAACTGCTATAGGATCCACGATGTGGGTCGGTTGGGGAGCATGGTTGCCACATATCGGGAGTTTGCGCGTTGCTACTATGCAAGCATACTCAGTGACTGTCAAGAAATCTTGCAACGTGCATCGGTTGCTATGACAACTACCCTTCACGGATATATAATGAACCTCCACTCCCCACCCCGGCTAGGCTGACCTCAATCTTAAAGCAGTTTTAAAACGCAGTACAGCTACTTTTTCTATAAAGGCGAAGGGGGTTATAAGGAAAAGTTTTTTATTTTTCTTAAACGGTTTCCCCGTCCTCCCTCCACACAAATTCAGGTAAATTTCTTCCAATAATATACCTTCTTTTATCTCTACCCCCATGTTAATGTGTGAATACAGGTTCTTTTCGCTTAGGCTAGGTTGCACTAGCACGAATCCTAGGTTCATTTCCCAATTTGATGAGCTAGGTGTTCCTCTATACAATGAGGTTTCTCATCCTCTCTCCAGGTGAGTTTTTCACTAACTCTGACAACAAAGAATCACAAGCTCAATTATTATAATTTTATAGGTTTTCAATCAATCTTGAAACCTGTTTAAATAACTAATTTAATAGTCCGACACACTGGCGTGCTTAGACATTTTTGATAGGTGTGTGGAGGGGGGGGGGGAAGCTCGGGTTTTACAGAACTCTTTCTCTCCCTTTCTCTAGTTTTTACACCAGAAAGCTTATATTTCATATTGTATGAATTATCCCCTAACCTCTTAAATATAGGTAATCATTACCGTATCTCCCGAAACCCATTGATCTGGAATCTCTAAAATCGGCAGGAAGGCTCCTTTTGGGTCGTGGCTATCCGATAAGAAGGTATTTTGGGAAATTCAGCCTCCAAGACTGGGGTTGGAACATGTTTAAAGTTATAAACGTATCTTCCAAATCACTTGTTAAAGGTATAGCCGTATCTTCCAAACCCCTTGAAATGGAAAGATGAAACTTAGCAGGGAGGTTCTTTTTAGGTAATGGGACAGAGGTTTTTTGGAATTTTTTAAAAAATTTAACCAATAATGTGGTGAAGTGGGGAGGAGGTGTTTTTATTCATATCTTCCAAACCAATTTAGCTGGAAAATTAAGATTGGCAGGAAGGTTCTTTTTAAGTAACAGGTCAGAAATTTTTTGGGATTTTTAGAAATTCAACCCCTAAGAGGGTGAAATTAGCTTTTCAATAACTATATCAACGTCCAAATTTGTCACAGGGATTTGTTTACTATATAGAAGCATCAACTTATTCAGGTGGTCCTGGATCATCGTAGATCTAAGTTTACTCTTGACCCGAATCAATTTAGAAAAAGCATATTCACAAGAGGTACTAGTGATAGGAGTCTTTGTTAGCCTTCATAAATTGCGTAAATACATTTACAACACCATCTTTGGTAGCCTTCATAAATTGCGTAAATACATTTTCAACCCCAAAGGTCTGAAGCCACTTCAGAAAGTGTAGGCCTACCATAATCCGCATCTTTGTTGGATTATTTTAGAAATCTTATTTCTCTGTCTAATTCCTTAAAAGGAAGGTCGTAAAAGCTTGATAAAAGTAAAATATTAACAAGGTCGATGTCATATCTAAACATATTATCTTCGGATGTAACATTATTTATTTTTTATCAAATCATTGTTCATTAGCTTGAAATAAGTAATTGACACATTTATATGTATTTTCATTTTTCTTTATTTCTGCATTGTTAGTTGGCCTATTGTCGTCTAGGAATCATGCTACTGGCCTTTAATTAACTGCTGGGATTTCATATTTATTTTATTCACATTAATTTTATTCACGTGCCTTTAAACTTTTTCTGTTAGCCTCATCATAAAGAGTATCATCAGAACCCTGTGTCTTAAAAATGTTCATTGCGGTCAAGAGATTCAATATTTGAGTCTTGAAGTTCTGACCCTGAGAAGCTTCATTAAAATGTATTTCCAATTAGCTTTTATTTATGGAAGCATATTGGTTATATTCCTTTCCATTGGTATGTAGGCCTACAGTGGCAAATAACTCGTGAAATGCAAGAATAGACAAAATAAAATTTAAGAAATGTTCAAAAGCAATATACGGTACATACAACTATAGTTTGCTCGGTTATTACGAGTGCACTATCAAAAATGCACCAGCAGAACAGATTATAAAAAACAATACAAACTTTACCAAACCTATTTTTAAGGTGTTGATAATTTTTTTTGTTCATAATTAGCCAAACATTTCTGATTCATCTTGATTGTCATCAATGAAGTGTAGACACGTGTTAGTGGCACCGGAACATTTTTAGTGTGGAGAAATAGGGTGAGGGGATTAGCCAAAACAAGATAGTTTTGAAGGAAGCCAAAGGTTTGGGGCCGGGTTTCTATTTGAGGAGGTTCTGCTTACAATAAACTAGTGAAATTTGCACAACCCTTGAAACTATTTAGATTGGTTATTTATCGAGATTATAAAAAAAAGATGTCTAAAATGGTTATTTAGTGTTGACAAACCCCATATAAAATATATATATATATATATATATATATATATATTATAAAATATAATAATATACATATATATTTTTCTATACATATATTATATATTTTTATATATATATTTTAATCTATACTTATAAAATAACATGTCCTGACTGACTGACTGACTGACTGATTCATCATCGCCGAGCGCAAACTATCAAGGCTACAAGCATGAAAATTCGGACTGTATATTCATTTTGTTATGTAGGCAACCCACTAAGAAAGGATTTTAGAAAATTCCACACCAAAGGGGTCAAAATAGGGGATGATAATATGTATGAAAGTCCGTCATTTTGAAAGTTACATAAACAAAAAAAAATGGTATTTCGGTTATTGATGTAAAACAAATAAATACATGTTTCAGGAAATTTTGGAAATTTTATTTAATAAGGGATGAAAAAGGGGGTGAAAGTTTGTATCGGACTTGCATTATTTTTGATCTGAGGTCAAGTTATGGTCATCAACGTAACGTAATATTTTAAATTAATCTGTAAATACATATGTATATTTTCGTATTTGTATATAATCAACTTCCACGCGAGCAAAGCCGCGGGCAACAGCTATCTAGTGTAGTATATATATATAAAAGATGCCTCTAAAAGTTAAAGTGTTAAGAGTTTAATTGGTTCTACTTCCACTAAATAATCACTTCCTACATTATTTGTGTGTGCCTGCCTCATTGAAAACAATATTTGAAGCAACATTAGGAGGGGTGGAGGGGGGGAGAGCATGCCCTACCTGGGCATCCCCTGTAGGCACGCCTATGATCCAACACCTTGGAGCTCAGTGAGTAGCGCACCTGTCTATTGAATAAAATGTCCTGGGATTGATTCTTGGTATGGACGAAAATAATTAATTCAGTAAAATTGGGGCTTCCTCTTTAATAGTGAGGAATTAAGGGCTGGAGGACTGGATGCTTCCTTTGTTATTAGTTGTGTTAGTCTGTAAGTCGTGTGCTGATATAATCAATTCGTTCAAAATACTCACGTTAAATACCACACAATTGTTATTTAAATGTTCCAGTTCCTTGGGCACCGTATTGGGCTCACATCAACGAAGGCTGGAAGCGCAGACATCAACTAAATGTCCTGTTTTTGTTCTACGAAGATATAAACAAGGTAACATACCGAGCCATACGTTTTGCAAGATTGACGTCACATTCGCTCGCGCATACTTTTCTTTTCAAACTTTCTCTTTCCACCCGCTCATGATGTTGATTTGAGGTAGAGTGCAATGAAATAGAAATAAATGGACTGGTTGTACCACACATACTTTCTCTTTCTTCTATCTTAAAATAGATAATTTACTAAAAACTCATAAGGTATATGAAACTAAATACCATACCTTGTTGCAGGAACACGCCACCAAAGTGCATACATAGAATAATATACAATGTTACAGAAACATTGAGAAAAGAGTAATATCACTGTGCACCAAAGATAATAATAATCAATTTCACATCTTAAAAGATCTAATATATATTTGATTATAGCTCAAAAACTATTGGTTTTATAAAAATATATATCAATTAAAAGATTTTTTATTTTTAATAGTGATACATCTTTACAACGATAAGTTATTTCTTATTTAAAATAGTTCCGTAGATATGATAAAAAGTGAAATTTTTGCTTATGTAAAATAAAGTACGCTCAAAGACATTTTCATGGGAAAATGAAAATTTCCATTTTATTGGTAATACCAAACAGTACCTACAATATAGATACATGATTTAATCAAATTCGTTAGAGCGGATCTCGAGAAAATTAATTCTTTGTCTTTTTGCTCTTCAGTAAACCTTAGTTTTAGGGTTGGATATTTTATTCCATAAACTCCTCAACATAACCTCATGAAAAACATAGATACCAAATTTTATCCAGATCGGTAAAATGGATTCAGCGCTAGGCCGAGATAAGACATACACCCCCCCCCCCCCCCCCCCCACCACACACACACAGGCAGATAGACACTCAGAGAGGCGGCATCGGGAAAACCACGAAAATATTGACTTTGAACATTTTTACAGTCACAATATTGCTCTCACTGAGGAGACGAGAAAAAGTAAAAGTAAAGGTGATTAATTACAGGTGGCCATGTCTGCTATGCATTACAAACCAGTCATCACGACAGCCAGAAGCAAAAAAGATTGTACAAGTGTCTAGTAGCTTATTTAACTGTCAGATAAAGTTGATATGGCGATCCGTAATCAAAATTAGCCACACACATTCGAGTATATGAAAAACTAAAATGTATTATGGTGATAATTGAAAATAAATTATAACTGTACAAGGTTTAAATTGTAAACGATTTAACATACAAATACCTCACGAATGTTTAAGTTTGACATTTTATTTGCGTTCGATTAAAAAAAAACCACTAGTATTCTTCGAAATTGACGTTATACTAATGTCCTGCCTGTGTTCTCCGCAGGACCTGCCTGGCACCGTGAAGAAAGTGGCCCAGTTCCTTAATAAGAACCTGTCCGATGAACAAGTGGCGCAAATGTCCAAACATCTCAACATCGAAAACTTCCGGCGTAACCCTGCCGTCAACATGGACTTCCTAAAAGAGGTCGGCCTGCTCAACAGCGGGGAGCAATCCTTCATCAGGAAGGGTGAGTCGTCCATGTTGAATTCGAATGGTACAATTGTTGAATCGAACACACGCACTCTCTAAACACACTGCTATATCAAACAAGCTACTTTATATAACGACCATTTAGAATGGATGTTCAGGACCGCGTACACATGTGGGCCTATTAAGTATTTTTCCATAAGAATATAACAAACTATCAAGACCAAATCTTTATAACCAGCTTGTCTAGTCCTAACCCCTTAATGTAGACCCTAATTATCTTTTAGCTTTGCTGTAAATAAAATGGTTATATTTCAAATACCATCAGACATATGGTTCCCATCAAAAGGTAGCGCTTGACTAAACCCGGGAGATTTGTTTGTCAGAAATCCCACTAAATAGGTAAGTCCGTGTACATGAAGTTTAGTCGAACTCAACTGGTCTTGGGGTAAAGTGATCGTCACAGGAATTGATGTTAATGGGTTCAAGACTAACTGGGGTCAACGAATTTTTCTTTAGCGATAAAAATCCGTAGAAGAAATTCCTTCAGAGGGGAAATAAATGCGTTTGTTCCATGTCACGTATAAAATAACTTTAGAATGTATGTGTGGTGACCTGGGGGTCTAGGGGTAAGGTGTCAAACTTCTGTGCTGGGGTCCGGGGTTCAATCCTCAGTCCCGGCACAGATTTATCTGATTGCCAAACCCTTCCTTCACCCCTGACAAGGCGTGTATTAATCACAACTTGTGAAAATGGGGAATGCAGCCCTCCACCGTGGATCGGATTCAACTGTATACTGTAGGTCCTCCATTTCATCTCACAATCATCCTACCATTACACATTAGCGTAAGTGCGTATATCCCGAACGGGTAGTAAGACGCCATGCTAATAATAATATAATAATAATAATAATAATAATAGAATGTATGTGAGAATACCTTTCCCAGAAAATTGGTAGGCCCTTTTGTTCTCGTTCATAAAAATAAATGCTCGTTTGCTGATACAATCAGTCGGTTCATAAAACGCACATTAAATATATCAGATTAATAAAATATATGGACTGTACAATACGTCGTTGACTGAACAATAAAATTAGATATACACATATAGCTTGTTGGAATATTAACCTTAACTTCAATATAATATGTTGTGTATCTATATAATATATTTTACAGTTTTAAGTTTTAAGTGTCATACAATTTTGGGATAGGTTGGAAGTATCCAGGTCACCAGAGGAGAGGAAATGTGTCATCCAGAACACTTATAATTTAAGTTGGGTGGAGGTGCCTTAGACCAGTCTTTTTCAAATCATGCTCTGCAGAGCCCTTGGGCTCCATCAGTTTATCATAAGCTCCAGAGACAGTTTTATAATATTCTTCATTTGTTTTTCAAACTATAAAATAGAACCAGTAATTAGGATTGCCAATTTTTTCAAAACTCAATAAAGGATGTAACCTTGTTACAACATGAAAGAGAAGAAGTTGTATCACTCACCTAGCCAGCCCCAGTTGACTCGTTCCGACTCGTCTACAATAAACCCGAGATGCACTCCACTACAAAATCCACATTCAACTGAGCCGTGTTGGGAGAGCCTCCCCTCACCTTCAAACAAGTGAATTTCGCTGAGCGTGAGCTGTGCGCGTGCAGGCGGGCATACTCTAAAACTTCTATGGACTATATTTGTGCTTGTGACCGATGCTCATGGACTATCGAGACTGTTCTGGAAACTCCCCCCCCCCCTTCCCCTATCTCTCCAAACACTGAGAACACATGATTATCGTAGGGTATATAATGGTTAGAGTCCAGAGTATAGTTACGCCATATAGTTAATACCAAAGTGAATTTTGAAAAGAGTGACGATCCTACTTAATAGATAAGCTTATTACCTTGTAAGCCCAGAGTGTAATGCGTAACTATATTCTGGACTCTAACTATTAAAGCTTCCAATTAACATGGACGAAAATCAACTTTCCTTGCTGCTTTTTAGCTAAAATCGCGAGAGTCTCTTTCACAGGTCACAGTTCCTTCTTCTTCAAAAACATTCCAAAGACAAAACATTGTCTTGGAGGTAAGATAAGCCTGTCATAAATTTAAATAAACTAAATGGAACAAGGATAATACATTTGAACGGCGTGAATTGAGAATGTACGATTGGAAATTAAAAGTCCATAAGACAAAAATACTAATTTTCCAATAATAAAACATAAAATTTATTTAAGGTATTTACATTTAAAACCTGTGGTGAGTAAAATAAATGGTACAAAACTCCGCACGGACTTTCTCACTCTATCGTTTAAAAATGGAAATATTTACTCAAAACTCGTAATAAATTACGTGAAAACGAAATAATATAACTATCAAACCCAAGCATAAATTGAACTATATTTATGTAAAACATTTTTTGAGTCCTGGTTTAAAATTTTATAATTTAATTTTTCAAGAAATTAATGTCCTCATTTTATGTTTGACAATATATTTTTTGATTATTATTGCACCGCGTTTAAATACCCGTTCGGTTATACGCATTACCTAATGTGTAATGTAGGGTGATTGTGAGATGAAAAGAAGGACCTACAGTTTAAGTGGAATCCGAACGGTGGCGACTCATTCACTGGACCGATATAAAAGATCAATATTGGGCCCACAAGGCTCAACATTTTGTATTAAAATTTCAACTTTCGTTTAAAATTTTCGACATTTTATTAGGTGTTGCAAATCTTCATGCCATCGCATTGCTATTAAATTCCTCTTTGTAAATTTTGACTAATAAAAAATGTAAATATTGACTATTGAGTTTAAAAATAGAGATAGATAATTTTTGTACAAACATTTCTTCTAAAAGGTTTAAGGAAAAGCAGCATAAACTTTTTGAGAGACTGACTTATATTTAATTACTCTATGGTATTGGAAATTATTGCGTTAATAATTAAGTAGTATCTCTTTACAACTAAAGCTCACAAAATTGCATTAATATATTTGCCAATATCTCACAAACTGTTGGTTTTATAAAATTATATTTCATATAAAAGTTTTTATTTTTAATGTTAGTACAATTTTGCAATGAAAAGTTATTTAGTATCTCATATAGTTGCGACGATACGAAGTTTCTGCTTTTTTAAATTACCTTAAAATTAATTCTCATGGGAAAATAAAAATATCCAGTTTTATTTATCATCTTAATCAGCGCCTAGATACGAATTGTAATCAAAATCGTTAGAGCCGATTTTGAGAAAATTGATTTTTCTCTTTTCGCCCTTTACTAAACTACTCTTAATTTTAAGTTTAAACAGACACACATACAGACGGCATTGCAAAGACCACGTTTTAGGGTTCGGGGGTCATGAACTTCGACAACATCAACATTTCAGGTTAGATTTTTTTTAAGGTTGCAATACTTTACCTTTTGTGTTCAAAAAGTTAAAAAATATATATATTTACGTAAAGCTTTAAAGCTATTAGTTTTATAAAAATATGCTTCAAA
>JBCFYV010005694.1:0-15539 GCA_039000515.1 Timema cristinae | reverse complement strand
AAAAACACTGGAAAAGGAGGTAGAAGGGATCTTTGTGAATTTAATGATTCATTTAAATTTAATCACACTGTTATAGGAGCGTAGAATGGATCTTTGTGAATAGAATGATGTCATTTAATAGTCACAACACACTGTTATAGGAGCGTAGAATGGATCTTTGTGATATAATGATGTCTTTTTAATAGTCACAAACACATGTTATATGAGCGTAGAATGGATCTTTGTGATTATAATGATGTCTTTTAAATGTCACAAACACACTGTTATAGGAGCTTTAGAATGGATCTTGGGGAAAACAAACACACTGTTATAGGAGCGTAGAATGGATTTTTGTGAATAAAATTTATGTCATTTAATAGTCAAAAACACACTGTTATAGGACGGGAGCACGGTATGGCCTATACAAGCTCAGAGAAAGCGGAGGCCATAGCCGTGACTCTGGAGAAACAGTTTACACAAACCAAACCCGAGGACGCAGCCCTTGTCAGGGACGCACAGAGATCAGAAACGGGAATACCTATTTAGACCAATAGTGTCACGGGTGGACCTAAATAACACTAGATGAAACTAAACTACACAATGAAGCAACTCCCAAAAAATAAAGCGCCAGGCCACGACAGACTATTCAAACGAAACACTACAGAAACTACCACCGGGGGCAATACTCACGCTACTGACAATATTCAACGCTCTACTTACACTCTGTCACTTCCCAGACGTATGGAAACTGGCGACAGTAATAACTCTTCCTAAACCAGGAAAGGACCCAATTTCCCAGAACAGAAGGCCTATTAGTCTCCCCCCCACTATGAGCAAAATATTCGAAAAACAAGTTCTAAAAAGGATAGACAAATTTAGCAAAAAAAAATGAGATCATCCCAAATATCCAAATTCGGTTTCAGGAAAAATCACTCGACTATTCACCCGTACTAATTTAATTGAGGACGCCAAAAAAGCATTTGAAAAAAAAAAACACCCCGTAGCAATATTTCTAGACGTGAAAAAGCATTCGACATAGTTTGGCACATAGGACTAATTCAAAAACTAATTGAATTCAACTACCCACAATGGATCATCCACATTATCGCCAGTTACCTTGCTCGAAGGAGTTTCAGGTAGTCATGGACGGAACAAAATCACCATACACGAATAAGGGCTGGGGTGCCCAGGGATTGCACTAGCACCACACCTTTATAGCATATATTTTTCGGGACATTCCTACCAATCCACAAGTAAAAGTACGACTCTTTGCAGACGACACCATGGCCTACACCATATATAAAAACATAAATTTTGCCAGCTTAAAAATGCAGAGGTACCTAGTTGAACTACAAATTTGGTTCACGACTTGGAGGATAAAAGTTAACCCACAAAATCAGCAGCTTTGATTATTAGCCGAGGACGCAAACAACTCCCAGCACCACTCACTTTATTCGACACAGAAATACCTGTTAAAAAAGACACAAAATATTTAGGCACTACAATAGACTCGAAACTAACCTGGAGAAGTCACATAGAGGACACAAGAAAAAAAGCCACTGGGAGATATGTACAATTGTACGCTCTATTCAAAGGAAGGGAACTAAACATCCACACAAAAACTGTCTTATACAAATCCATGATACAGCCGATTATACTGTACAACTGCGCAGTATGGAGCTACGGAGCCAAACACCTCACAGATAGACTACAAATCACACAAAACAAGGTACTCAGAACCATCACTGGAGCACCCTGGCGAACTAGAATAGCACACCTACATGAAATGACAAATTGCAGACCCCTCCATGACATATACAGGGAAAGGAACAAAAAACTCTACGAACAGGCAGACACACACACTAACGACATAGTACGGGAACTAGGACGTTACGACCCTACTGAGACCAGACGCTACAAGAGACCACGGCTGGCGTAGGAGAGCATTATTATGACTAACTCAGTGTCTATTATAATCTTGGAAAAAAAAAAAAAAAAAAAACACAACCCCCGATACCTAGATTTAGAAAAAAAAAAAAAAAATTAGAGTAGTAATTAATCAAATTGACAATCGACTACGCCAGACCAACGGGATCGACGACAACCCACCACCCAACTATCCCATCCTTGCTCCAACCCCAGACCTGACATTCACAAGTCGCTCATTTCATGCCATCACAACCTTAGTCACGGCCGGACGCCACTGGGATAACCGCCTAGGTCAACCTTCTAGCCAGAGAATAACGCTGGCGCCACTGACGGCCCCAGATGGGGAATGGAAATGTATCCACCTCACTCCTAATCCCAAGAAAAGAAAATCCTACCCCAACAAGAAACTCTTTATAACCTTTGCCACCGCCGGACTCCACTGGGATAACCGCCTAGGTCAACCTTCTAGCCAGAGAATAACGCTGGCGCCACTGACGGCCCCAGATGGGGAATGGATATGTAACCATCCGCGCCAAACCTATTCCCTACAGTCAAGTTAAACCTTTTGATCCTCCTCCCGGAAATCGACTCATGAATCAACAACATATATCATCATCATACCTTATACACACCTTCCCACATCCCAACAAAAGAAAATCCTCCCCAAATCCCGAGACCCAGCGCGATCGTTCACTATCACCAACTTCACTCAGAAGTGTCAATAATTATACAATTGTTTGTACAAGGTATCAATTTATTCAAGAGGCCAGGAGTCACGATAGTGACTCCGTACTCTAACACAAATATAGCCCTTTCACAGGCGGCCTAGCTTGGCATCAGAGTCAAGGTAGAAATGTCCTGCGTCGGGCTACAAAACCACACACCTGTAGTATTCTGCAGGCTCATTTCATCTGTTCCATTTCATCAGGTAAACAAGTTCATTCGCGAGGTTAAGAGTCATGACAATGACTCGGTACTCAAACAACAAATCAGCCCTTTCATAGACAACCTGGCGTGGCATAACTGTCAAGTCAGATGTTCTATGTCGGGCAACAGCCGAACGGCACTGTTATAGGAGCGTAGAATGGATCTTTGGGAATAAAATGATGTCATTTAATAGAGTGCTCACAAGACACATTGTATTGCAATTTGTATTTTCCTCCTCTCCTGTTTGTTCTCGTACTGCCGGTCAGCTCCACCCAGGAACGCTATAAAACCACTTTTTTTTTTGCGTTTTGGAATTTTTGATAAAATATTCTACCTTCATAATGTTAGTATATGCTATGCAGGGTTGAACTAACATATTTACAGTCAAACATAGCATCTATTTTATTAAGTTTAGATGCGTATAACCCGAACGGGTAGTAAGACGCGGCGCTAAAAGTTTAGACCACTACACAGTTGGTCATTGTAAATAATACGTTTTAAAGTATTCTCATTATATATTATTATGTAAACGACAACTCATTTTTTAGTTTAAAAATAACAACAGAACCATCCGCCGAGCTACTTGATATTACAATCTTCCGCTTTCAAATTATCTCTCTTGTTTGCTCAATGGCGGGTAGATAGAGGTAGGAATATGTCCATTGTTGTGGATGCACGGTAAACAAAGTGTGTGCAGTGGTTTGGTAACTTCGGAAGTTGTGATTATAGGCTAACTTGACTGGACGGACGTTACGGGACAACGACTCGATGAATATTAATTGAAAAAAAAAAAAATCTAGAGACAAAATAAAGTAAAAAGAAAAGTATCGTGTTCAAAAGCTACCCACTGATATCAGTGACGCCCCCAGAAATTTACCTGGGGTGGGGGGTGAGGGTGCATACAATTTAATGAAGCTATTATTTTTCAATGTTTTTACGATTTGGCATTTTAAGCATACTTTTTTTAGACCTTAACATTATTCTTATACCTTTAGACTCGAATGTAAAGGACTGTAGTATACTCATGAGTACGGGATTTTTAGGCTTGTCTTTATAATTCTCTATGTTCGTGTGTATAGATAGGTCTTTAGGCTCGTTTGTATAATTCTCTAGGTTCGTATGTGCAAGTCTTTAGGCTCGTTTATATAATTCTCTATGTTCGTGTGTACAGGTCTTTATGCTCGTTTATATAATTCTTTGGGTTCGTGTGTACAGGTCTTTAGGCTCGTTTATATAATTCTTTGGGTTCGTGTGTACAGGTCTTTAGGCTCGTTTATATAATTCTTTAGGTTCGTGTGTACGGGTATTTAGGCTCGTTTATATAATTATCTAGGTTCTTGTGTGCAGGTCTTTAGGATCGTTTATATAATTCTCTAGATTCCTGTGTATAGGTCTTTAGGCTCGTGTGTACATGTCTTCACGTGAACCAACAACGAAACTGAAATTTGGTCCTGACAGTGATAATTCGGAGCATAAAAGAACAAAACCTACGAACAACGCCGTGTTACGTGATAAACCAGTTCAGTGATTCCAGAATACTGGTCCTCCCTTGACATACCAGACCCAGACACACAACCTTCGTTCAAACCTCACAAATTGTCGCGTCCTTCTGGTGTGACGTCACTTTCGAGTACACTACGAGTAGCTTCAGGCAGAACTAGGAACCGGTGGCGGCTTGTAGCTAAAATTAGTGGAGGTGCTGCTCCAGAAAATTTTTAACCTTTGTTTTAAAATTGTGTAAAAGGAAAACAACATGTATGAAAAGAAAATTTATTCAGGAACTTGATAAAATCTTAACAAAAAAAAACAAACTTTTTTACTTACTTTAACTTAAATTGTTACAGTTCAAGCTTGATCTATTCATTTAAAAATGAAATACATTCTTCTTGTTTTAATTTGCGTAAAAAATTCAATAATTTTCTCCTTGATTTCTGGATCACAAGAGGACATTTTTCTCAATTGAAAGTACTGCAAGCGCATTTAGTTTATGTTAAATAAAAGCACCGAAAAAAAAATGAATCAAATAGAATAGCTGGAAGCAGAATAATAATCTAATTCTACACTCTTCTACACTTTATCACATTCAAGAATATGGTACACGGTTTTTAAGCACAACACACGCTGAGTAACAAAAAAACTTCCACCATCACACCAGAGCCGGCACTGCGAGAGCAACAGTGCTTTCTCTACATGGCAGTCTCACCTTCCTCCCCAAACCCCTCCTATGTGCGCATGCGCACAACAGTCAAACACCACGTCGCTGGCACTGTGAAGTGCACAGTTCCATACAAAGATGTTTGTATATTTTTCATAAACTGGGGAATAGCTACTGAAGTACTGTCATTATGCTTAATGAATATATATTGCACTACAAACATAAATAAAGAATTATAGAAAAAAGGACTCATTACATTAAATGTTATCGATAATATCAAGTGGAAATAGGGGGTGCTGCAGTTCTGCAGTGTCTATACACGAGCCGTCACTGCTAGGAACAGAAAGGAACCGGACTACGCGACAAGGAAAAATATTGTTTTAGTTTTTGACATCATGGGACTTTTTAAATATGTTAACAATTAAACATAGTAATATAGATACTAGATTTTTGAGCCATACTCATTTTTTTAAGGGATAGGGAAGGGGGAGGGAGGGATCATACTTGTGGTGACTTGTGATAAAGACAAAAAAAAAAATGAAGGATCTGTTTTTTAATATTGACACCCTCTTGAAGCAATTTAAAGTTTTAATTGAAGCTTATAGTTTTTGTGCCGGTGCAAGAATTAGGCGGCTGTGTCGTTTTCTGGAACTACACGCTCGTCTCTACTTGGACTAATAACGTTTGGTGGCAGCACTGTACAGGCAGCCATTTTCCTGGTCTTGAGCGCGCAGAAGAAAGTGCGATAGATTACATTGTTGGATTCATTCTATTATCCTACCACCTATAAGCTTCGTTACACAAGCGATAAGGCATCGAATAAGACACTAAAAAATTTATTTTCTCACTTAAAATAGTCTTAAACACAAGTTCAGTCGGAAATTGCGTCTGCCACCTAAGTTCGATCCCTGGAAGGACCGAAAAACAAAATTTTGATGTTTAAATGGGATCTTCGCTTTTATCGGCAAAGCGAGTGGCTGTTGTATTTTATTATTATTATTTTAGCACCGCGTCTTACTTCTCGTTAGGGTTATATGCTTATGAACTAATTACGTTGATGTTTTAGTGATTAATAAGGTTTATACTTATAGGAATAATTACCCGTATTTGCGTAGAAGGAGAATGGAAAACAATTTTTGTAAAAATAATCATTAGTGCACCCGAGTTACAGGGTGATTTAGGAGGCTTTTTTTTTTTGTCAACATGGCTTAGGGTGAACAGATTATCTTTTGAGTGTCACAAAAACTAAATATATGAAATTATCAATCAAGTCTAAACAACATAGAAATGAAAATATTGATATAAAAATAAATGGAGGGAAAAATAAATCGTGTAAATTGCGTTAAATACCCGGGCATGACTTTAGACGATAACCTAAAATAGGTCTCACACATCAGGTCTCGGAGCAAAACTCTCTCTAAATAATTATATTGGTATTATCTCTAGGCTAGGACATATTTTCCCACTATCGATAATAATAAATTTGTACTTCCCATTTGTCTACTCCCACCTTACCTTCTTTACGGGATTGAAATTTGGGGACTTACAAACCATCTTCAACCAGTATTAATAATGGAAAAAAAAAAGGTCAGAATGATAACTTTTCAGATGTCAAAGCACACAGTACACCAGTGTTTAGATTACTTGGATTCTTAAATAAGAGACCACTAATTAAATATAAGATGTTAATAACTATGTATGATATCAAACATGCTATAAATACTTCAATTTGCTTAAATTTTAAATATGTTAATCAAAACTTATCGACCAGAAATAAAACTACAAAAAAAACAACTAATAGTGCCAAAATCTAAAACTAATTATTTTATCAAATCAAGCTTTCATTGGAATGATGTAAAGACTTGGAATTCATTGGTCCAAAATATTAGATATTCATAAAAATTCAAATTTAGATCAGCCTTATATTATATTATTCTTGGCGATCCAGAAGTCAGCTAATAGTATTAGTGATAGTAATAATAATAATCGTCTTAAGACTATTAATATAGATAACATCAGAAGAATATCCCTATTATTAGTTTGTTTGGTACTATCATCTAGTTATAAAAGTATACTTTAGTCTAGGTGTAACAATATTATTCAAATAAAAATACTCATTGTTTCAGATTAACACCTTATTTATATAGTAAACAGTTTATTTAAAAAAAACAGCCTATCATTAGCTATGTAATTTATATATGTTTACCTTGTTTATCTAAAATGTTGCGCCTTCAGCTCTATACTCTATATACACATTAACAGGCGCATTAACCAGATTTTCTGTATTGCCTCTAGAATAGTAATAATAATGAAATTAATATATAAATTGCAATAGTCTGTAATTTGTATTATATGGTATTGTATTTATTAATTAATAATAATAATAATAATAATAAATTCTCTCTCCCTAGCTTCGAACCTCGACCCCTCTGTCATCGGCAGTCCAATCTACTGCGAGAGTAGCGCTTTAGACAGCGCGGCCACCGAAGCGGTTTGTTTGGCCTATTCTAGAGTCAATCTGTTACCTAGGTCGGGTGTTAATAAACACGAACGTGACTGAATGTCTGCTATTGTTACTATTCGAACTATGGAGTTAATTTTTTTGTTTTTGTTTTTTGTTTCACGTGTTAAACCATGTGACTGTACCAAGATGAATGTGTGCTTAATGTGATGTTCTGTCCTGTGGTTGGTGGTGGGACAATGTCTTGTAGGGCTCTTGCAACAGCAACAGCAACAGGGGAAACATCAACAACCGCCTCATGAGATCCTACCGGGAGCCCTCGCCCCTTTGCTTGGTGACACCTTCTCGTCAGGTGAGATTTGAAGGGGGATTCACGGCCTCTTGGGGGCTGACTAACGAATTTCCATGTGTTTTTTTTTCTGTGTGTGGAGTTACTTATCTGTACAATCATTATTTGTTGACTTCTCCATGGAAACCATGATTTGTATATCTATATTAGTAAAATGTTTAGTCTGTCTGTCTGTCATGAGCGTTGCGCGATATCCACCACAAGCAAAGGACTGACATTTTAAAAATAAATAACCTATGTACCCGCCTCGGTGGCGTAGTTGGCTAACGCGCTAGTCGTGTTGAGCTAGACTGCCGAGGACGGGGAGATTGAGGTTCGAATCTCGGTCGTGTGAACTGGGGGTGGTTTTTCCTAAATGGTTTTCCACTCTCCCTCCACGCAAATGCGGGTTCACTTCCTTTAATTCAACCTTCCCAATTCCTAATCCATTAGCGTAATTAGTACTTAAAGTGTATAACCCGAACGGGTAGTAAGACGCGGTGATAAATAATAATAATGATAATAATAATAATAATAATAATAATAATAGTAATAATAACCTATGTACACGAACATATATGCGACTTAAAGCTGGACTTTTAAATTTTTGGTTGGATTCTTTTAAAATTAAATAAAAACTGGATCGGAATAGATAAAATAAAGTGTTTTTTAAGCAAAGAAAAACATTTCCCGGGGTAGGGTACGGCCAGACTGAGCGCGCGAGCGAGCGAGCGAGCGCGCGAGCGACTAAAATATAAAATAGAACACATTGGTTGTAATGGGGGTGGCCACACTGGAGCGAGCGAGCGAGCGAGCGCGCGAGCGACTGAGCGCGCGCGCTTGAAAGATAGAACTGGTTCTATTTTTCAAGCGCGCGCGCTCGACCCGGTACAGTCTAGTTTACAGGCGCTAGGCAATATTATTGTATGTTGGTTCATTGAGTGCTGGGGAAACTTCTCATTTTGACATGATATTTGACTTTTTTCTATCAGTGATAGGTTTAACATACTTGCTATTAATGGCCCGGTGACCTGGCGGTCTAGGGGTAAGGTGTCAGACTTCTGTGCTGGCAGCCGGGGTTCAATCCTCGGTCCCGGCACAGATTTATCTTATTTCCAAACCCTTCCTTCACCTCTGACAAGACGTGTATTAATCACATCTTGTGAATGTGGGGAAAGCCAGGCCTCCACCGTGGTTCGGATTCCACGTTATACTGTAGGTCCTTCATTTCATCTCACAATCACCCTACCATTACACATTAGCGTAAGTGCATATAACCCGAACGGGAAGTAAGATGCGGTGCTAATAATAATAATAATAATAATAATAAAAATAATAATAATGGCCTCATTTAATTGGTAAGACCATAAATAGTATAATGTATATATGTAAACCCGATATGTTAAAATAATTCAATATTATAATCAAAGTAGGCCTTTACAAATAAGAATCACCATTAGTTTGGAGAGAGTATGAAAAAACCACAACAATAAATAGGTTTTAAAAATCACCTTCAGTTCACTGAGCCAAGATTCGAACCTTTGCCTCTAGTCAAAAGCTATCGAGTGCAACGCACCATTCCGCCACTGGTGCTGCTAATCTGATTTTAAAACACTTCAGTACAGTACCATACGCATTTCTCAATTTATTAATTGGATGCACTTCTACATTTTTCTTTTTTATAAATACACAATATTTTCTGTAAGAATTTTCGAGGAGCAGAGATGTACTAAGTGTGTTTGACAGATACATCTTCTCTAACTAGGGGGGAGGGGGGGGGGCGGTGACCTAGTGGTCTAGGGGTAAGGTGTCAGACTTCTGTGCTGGCAGCCGGGGTTCAATCCTCGGTCCCGGCACAGATTTATCTTATTTCCAAACCCTTCCTTCACCTCTGACAAGACATCTTGTGAATGTGGGGAATGCCAGGTCGCCACCGTGGTTCGGATTCCACGTTAAACTGTAGGTCCTTCATTTCATCTCACAATAACCCTACCATTACACATTAGCGTAAGTGCGTATAACCCGAACGGGTAGTAAGACGCGGTGCTAATAATAATCTAACTAGGGTCCGCTAATTACGCGCTCGCTCGCTCGCGCGCTCGCCAGTTTGGCCACCCAGTCGCTTGCGCGCTCGCTCGCTCGCTCGCTCGCGCGCTCGCTCGCACGCTTGGCAGTCTGGCCGAACCCGTAACCACACAATCCATTGCGTGGTTACTCCGGAAAACGTCGGCTACTTCTGATAGTCGCTAAATAATTATTTTTTTTTGTTGGTAATATTAAAAACTCATTCAAGGGGTATGGTACAACAAATTGATTTAAAAGATTGTGAGGGATAGTTTTACCTCATTGTAGTGTAAAGGGGAACAATATTAGGGGTGTGCAAGTTGACATTTTTCACTTCGAGTCGACATCGAATGAAACCATCGAGATTTTTATTTTAGTTCGAGTAATATATTTGTACTATCAATATATTATGTTGAATTTCTGTAATATATCCATGCATAAATCATAAATACATACAAATATATTATTTTTAGAATTAAAAAAAAAATTATAATCACTCAAATTCTAATTTTAAAATAAATTTAATATAATTGTACATTATTTTTTATTAGACAGAAGAAAATATTGAGGGACTCTATTTCTATGAAATTATATCTTAGAATTTAATATAATAATAGAACTTTTCCCAATAAAAAGTTTTGAAAACATTTTAGCCGATAATCTGCAGCCATTGCTGCAACGGTAAACTAGGATAATATAATTTTGTAATCATATATTATTAATATTACTAACATATCAAATATTTCCTTTGTATTAACACCAAGGTGATAAGCGACGAGATCGAGAACCCCCCAGCAGAAGCAACATCTCCTTGACACACTGGCTGAAGAACAGAGGGAGGAAGATCTTCTCCCGGAAGTTCCTGTACCGGAAATTACCCATAGCAAAATGGCTGCCTCTCTACCGTCTCGGGGACTTACCTCACGACCTGTTGGCTGGAATCACCGTTGCTCTGACGGCCATTCCTCAGGGTATCGCCTACGCCATTGTAGCAGGACTTGGCCCTCAGGTGAACTAGGCCTACTATCAACCTAGTATTACCAAGTTAATGAAATAGTATAACGCCTTCCCTGGGGATTTAAACTAGTTACTAAAATGATTCCAATGAAAGTTTCTGATTGTATGGTCTAAGATAAATACGGTTTGATTTTCATAGGAACCTCGTTATTTGAAAACCAGAAACGTATGTTGCCATATTTGCAGAAAAAAATAATATTACAATACCTTCTTTGTCCGTTTAATTAAAGAGGCGAGGAGAAATTATTAAGTACTCTATAATTAAGTATTATTAGAAGCTCTTGATATCTTATTTTTAGATGAACTTTATTACTAAGACATCAACAACTGTTTCCAGCCTGTGGCCGGGTCAGTTTATTAAAATTCCTCCATATTCCTCTATACCTCCACCATTCTTCATCCTTAAATTGCTTCCATTATTCTCTTAACTTCACATTTTCTGCCCTCTGCTCCTTCTATCTCTTTTTTGGCCTCACTTGCAGTAATTTCCCTACATACTTACTTTCAATCATTCTCTCAACCCCCAAGATGGAAGACCACACCTGTCGGCTGTCCGCGACATTTATTCTTAGCTACTCTTTATATCTGAAGGCCGTACCCTCTATCCGCAGTCTGAGGACGCCTGTGACGTGGATGGTAGGGGACCCACGAAACAGCCAAATTTACTGTTTTATGTTATTTTTTATTAAAAAATCAAAATGATATGTTTGGGATGTATCTGCAATTTGCTACTAACAACTTTGAATTATTAATATCCGGGCTAACAGATATAAAAATGATAAAATTTTGATTTCCTCCCATTCTTTCTTCAACAGCTTTCTTTTTCAATGGGTTCAGATACAGTTACATTTTTATTTTTTGTAAATTTTTTTAGAAACTTATTTTGTTAAAATTGGCTCATGAAACACACAGCTCAGAATTGTATTCAGATGCTCTAAAATCCCCTCACGCAAGGTTAAATTCCTGAAACTCTCCCTCGAGAAGGGGGATGGATGCCACACCCCCAGTAGATGAGATTCCGATCCTCCCTCCATTTGGGAAACCCCCTTTCTTCCGACCACAAAGCGCCCAGCAATTGACGCATCGCGGAGAGCCGACTTAGCTAGTCCTATAAGACAGCCCTAAACATTTTAAACGCCTCGTATCACTCATTTGTTTCCAGTATGGCCTCTACTCTTGCTTCATGTCGTCGTTCGTATACATATTCTTCGGTAGCTGTAAAGACGTAACGGGTCGGACCCACCGCCATTTTGGGTTTACTAACGCAACCTTACGTCATGGAACACACAAGAGGACTTCGCTGTTCTCATTTGCTTCATCTCCGGAGTCATAATATTTATTCTAGGAGTGCTGCACTTGGGTGAGTTGTTTTTATGGTTTTTTATTAGCCGGTTTTACCCTGTGCTAAAAATAATAAATAAATGTTAGGGTGCACCGCACAAACTATCTCCCAATTTTATCTTAAAAAGGCATTTATTAAAAAAAACTTGTAAGATTTGTTGTAGAAACACTACAACAAAGATCATAAATGAAAATAATAAACACTGTTCCTTACTTACTCTATGGCATTAGTAGCTAGGAACACCGTTACAGAAAAAATGGAGAAAAACATCTTTATCCACCAAAGAGCTTAAGAATCAAATACATTTTCAAAGACTTGAATTATAAAGTATATATATTTGCTTATGGTTCAGAAACTATTGGTTTTTTATAAAAATATATTTCAAATAAAAGATTTTTTATCTTTAATAGAACTACAACTTCACAATGATAAGTCTTTTAGTATTTCAAATTGTTGCGGGAGAAATTATGAAAATTGGAAAATTTCCCCAATGTAAAGCAGAGGCCTACCCTCAAAATCATTTTCATGATAAAATGAGAGTTGTCATCTTGTTTTTTTTTGTTTTTACAAACAACGTCTAGGTATTAGATTTAATCGAAATCATTAGAACGAGTTTCGAGAAAATGGATTTTTTTTTCTTACTTTGCTCTTCAGTAAACTACCCTTAAATTTAGGGTTAGATATCTAATTCCAAAAAGCCCAGATATCAAGTTTTATTCCAATGGGTTTAGACCAGTTTTCGGCTACACCCCTAGGTACAGACAGAGACATGCGTCATTGCGAAAACAACTATTTTTAGTTGCATTTATCAAAATCTCGAACTAGATTTTTTTTTTACGATCACAATACTTCTTGCTCCGAGGTGTGAAAATAAAATAAAAAGAGAACGGGGGACAATATGTGTCCCTGTTAAATTTTTCTACAAAACTGATGGAATACGATCAAACTTAAAACATATCAAAGCGAAACAAAAAACGTTCAGGCATAATTTTTAATTTTTTTTTTTGACCCACTGTTTTGAGGTCAAGAATGTTCAACTCTTATTTTCACGTGACCTATCGAACAGCAAAAAGTATTGTGATCGTTAAAAAAAAATCTATTTCAAGATTTTGAAAAAATCGACGTTTCATGTTGTCTGAAACTGAAAAAAGGGGTTTTTCGCGGTAGTGTGAGTCTGTATCGTGGCCTAGAGCCGAAACCACTTTACTGATCGGGCTAAAATTTGGTAACCCTAGAGATGATGTTTTTTAAACTATATGTCTAACCCTAAAATTAAATGTAGTTTACATAAGGAATAAAAAACATAACAGAGAAAAGAGAGTTTTTCTCAAAATTGGTTCTAACAATTTTAACTAAAATTCGTATTCAGGGATTGTTTAACATCACAAACAAATTGGCTTACCTCAATTTCTCATGAACATTACTTTGGGGTACTTTACATAAGTGGAAATATGTAAATTTGTAGCGCTCTTAAAGTTATAAAATCTTTTATTTGAAAGAATATATAAAAAAAAATTAAATAAAGCTTTGGAAAACTTTGGAGTTTAAAATACACAGAACAAATAATATGTTTCTGTAACAGTGTATATTATTTCATGTATACTCTTTGATGAAATACGATATTCTTCTTTTTTTTCCCCATTTATGTCTCTATAGCAATGTATAATTATTTCTTACGAGATATAAGTATAATTTAGATAGCACTTTAGTAGCGAGAAAGTTTGTGCGACGCACCATTTACTATTTAATGAACAAATCTAGGTTTTTTGGTGTCTTGAGGTAAAGTCTCTCCACAGGAGATGACAAATAACTGTTAAATAATTTGAAGGGGTGTCTTTAAAAAGGTTGCGACTGACATTTGACATAATTTGACCAATTTTTTCTGGAACCGTGGGAAAAAACTAATATGCATGACTTCAGTTTTTAAAAAAATCAGCTAATTTATGTTACCACGTGATATACCAGATTATTAGGAATTTTTTTAGTATCGAGACATAACTTACTGAAATGTCGTCACTTGGAACGTTTTTAGAGGCACCCCTTCAATTATTATTTATTCATCCTTGAAAATGTTTTAAAGTTAAAAAAAATCCTTAAGATTGAAGATATAGTGAATATTTTTAATACTCCAATAAAATTGTAGCTTGGACATTGAGGAAAAAATAAAGTGTACATTAATAATATTAAGTTTAAGGGTTGGGATGGAGGTTGATCCCCCAAAACACCCCCCCGTGGTACGGTCCTGAAAGACGGGCATCCCTTCCCCCTTGCTCCCGACGGGAGCGCGTGACGGAAACCCTTAACAGGCTACCTACCATCTTCTGACGAAGGTTTCCTGGTGGACTTCATCTCCATACCGGTGACCGTGGGGTTCACGTCGGCGGCCGCCATCACGATCGGGTCCTCGCAGCTCAAGAGTCTCCTGGGGATACCGGGGAGCGCCGACGGATTCCTCGACACTTGGATCAACTTCTTCAGGAACATCGGTCAGGTGCAGAAGTGGGACAGCATCTTGGGTTTCGGCACCATCGTCGTGCTTCTTGCCATGAGGGTGAGAGAGAAAGAGAGAGAGTCCTTCTGAACTGGCGGCTCAAGGCGTCAGGCTCACAGGCTTGCACTTGTCACCGTTTACAGTGAGATGAGGGGGTTCTCACTTTAGCATGATACGTTTTATTATCGCGTCTCACTAGCTGTTCGAATTCGCACACGAACACATTACATTTACGTGTTAGGGACGAGGAAGATTTAATTTAGAGGAATTGTACGCACATTTGCGTGAAGGGACGCAGAAAACAATTTATGCATACCACCTCCAGGTGTACCCGACCAGGATTTTCAACCCCGATCTCCTCGTAATCGGCAGTCCACACCATTTTGCGAGAGTGACACCTCAGCGTAGACCCTTAGACAACCGAAATGGGTCGTAGTTATTTCATTCCACGTGCAACCCGAATGGGTGACGCGCTGATAGAATAAGATGATGTGGTTTAAGTTGACATTTTGAAGGCAGTAGTTAATTGTATTGAGTGTCACATGTTCTGATCGTGTTTCAGAAACTGAAAGATTTCAGCACCGGAAGAAACAACAGCCAGTTAAGTCCCGGGCTTACGTCTGTTCCGCACATTTATCTGGCTCCTGTCCTTGGCGAGGAACGCGTTGGTCATCATCATCGGTATCGTGTTGGCCTACACGTTGTCGGACGAGAACGGGGAGAACCCCCCTTTCAGGTTGACTGGTGAGCACTTTCTGTCTGCGGATGTCAACGACGTAACGATTTTTAAAAAATGTATCGATCTATTTACAAATTCATAGGTTACGTTTTTTTTGAAGTTTTTGA
>JBCFYV010005693.1:0-12235 GCA_039000515.1 Timema cristinae | reverse complement strand
CCTGATGTGTTAAAATATATATAATTTTCGAAAAGGGAAAACCCGTCGACCTCGGTTGGGTTTGAATCCAGAACTTGGGCCCCTTGGGGGCGAGAAATCCCCCCCTATTACACTGAAGTCGACTTCAGAAAGGACTTGATTTTTTTTTATTCTGATCAGCCATTTCCCCCCCCCCATTTCCCCCCATTATTCCTTTTCCTTCCCCCCCCTCTAAAAAACACTTAAAGGACTATTAGAGCCAGTCTTTTTTTTTTTTTCTCCACCCCCCAACACCCAAAAACCCAACCCCCCTTTTTGGGGATTAAATCTTAAATATCATAATCCGGGACAATTCACCGTTGGGCTTTTTTTAAATTTTTTTTTTTTTTCAAACGTCAATCTGACGGGACTAGTTTCGTGTTATTTTCTAAAAAATTTTAAAAAACGGACATATATTTTTAGCACCGTGTTTTTCTAACTGGGAGGATCATGTATTCAATACGTTATGATTAGGGATTTTGAAATTTTTTAGATGAGTGTATAAAAATTTACGAAAGAGAGTGGAAAAAATTTTGGGAAAAAACCCTTATAAAACCCAACTGCGATTCGAACCCTGGTATCCCTCATTGGTAGTCTAGTCTTCAAAATAAACCTTAGACCCTGTGGCCACTAAACAGGTTACAACATTATTATTATTAGGGATCCCCTTTTTTGTTTTTTAAAATAAATACGACTATGAGCCAATGCTTTACTCCCAAGATTAATTACCAAAAAATTTTTTTTAAAAAAATACTGTAATGACTTTTTGGGAGGGTTTTTAAACGGTAAAAAAACCCCAAATAATATATGACGGTTTAAACATACTTTTTTGGGCACAATTTCGGGGAAAGGGGGGGGGAAAGGGGAAATTTAAAATCGATTTAATAATAAAAAAAGTTTTCTGATAGCAATATTTAATACGATTTTTTTTTTTTTTCCTACAATGGAAAAGATTTTGAATTGTTTTTGAAATGTATTTTCAATTTTGGACCTTCCTTAATGAGAACTGTTTGGCGCGACTGGCTAAATAAACTTTTTAAAAAATTTTATTATATATTTTCTCACCGTGTTTTTTAACCCGAGCATCGCTCCCTTTCCCCTTTTATTTTTATGTTATTTTAAAAATTTTTAATAAAAAAATTTTCCCAAAAAGGTCTCGCAAAAAAACCTCATAAAACCCCCCCTCTTCCTCCAAACTTAATCCACCAAAATACATTCTGGGTGGGGGGGGGGGGGCTAGAAAATACGAAAATCACTTGACTCTACCCCCCTTTTTTTCAGCAATTTTTTAAATTTTTTCTGTCACGTGAGATAAGTTTTACATGCTGCCTCTATCGTAACTTTGACAAAAAAAAAAAAAAACGTAATTTAAATATTTAAAAAAAAGCTCTTCTGGACCCTAAGTTTTTGGCCAAAAAAATTTTTTATTTATATTCCTCCCCCCCCTATTTTTTTTACGACTTTTTTTTTTTTCCTGGAAAAAAAAAAAGCTAAGAACCGCAAAATTTTTTGTTTTTATTTTTACTTCCCCGCACCCTTCCCCAAACATTTCCAAGATGGATAAAATAAACTTTTGGGTTTTTTTGGGGTTAATTTTATTTGCTGAAGCTGGGTGCCCCAGTGCCACAAGGACCGACTATCTTTTTGGGGGAGACACAGAGTTTAAAATAATCAAAACACTGTGGATTTTTTTTTTTACGTCGGGGCCATTTCGAGCCTACTTTTTCGTGACCAATAGTCGCAATTAACCGATTTTAGCCGCAACATTTGGAAACGTGGAAAAAGCGTCAACACACTCTTTTTGATCTGATCCAATAACGAAAGTCCAAGGTTCGAATCCCGGTGGGGTAAATTTTAGCATCTTTTTCCAAAGGGTTTTTCCATACATCCCGCAAAAATGGGTACATTATTCTAAAAAACCCTCTTTAAATTTTACTTTGCTTCTGAAAACCCTTATAGAAAGTAAAATTCACAATAGCGATCGAAAAAAAGAAATAAATTGTTTCACAGCAGCCAAAAATTTTTCCACATTTGAAAAACACTTAGGGTATAAAAAAATAGTATACCTATGGGCCGTAAAAAAATTAACTGACTTTGGAGGGGGGTTTTGGTTTTAAAAAGTACACCTCGTTTAAACCCAAAGGTAGCAATAATACCACCCTCTTGGGGCGAAACGTCAACTCTCGAAAAAAGACTGGGACTGCCATACAGGGAGATCGGGGCAGAATCCGGTCGAGTAGCTCGGAAAATTTTTCCCCCTTTCACCCCATTCAAATGAAGTACACTTCCTCAAAAAAACCTTCTTCATCCTAAAACACATTAACCGCATCTGAGCGGGGATAAAAGAGTTTTAAAAAAAAAAATATCTTACTTTTTTTTCCCAGGGGGCAGACGTAAGAGAGGGCCGCCCAATAAGATTGTAAACTTTTTTCTAAAGGGGGGGGTACATTCTTTAGTTCCTCACTGCGCATCGCCACCCCCCAAACAACACACAACACACACCCCGCTGATGGATATCTGCATATTCGGGGCCACTTTTTAGTGAAGTTTTAAATTTTTTGGACTAAAAATTTATTGTTTTTTATCACTTCATTCTAAAAACACAAACTGTCTTATAAATTCTATTTGACCTTGGAAAATGTTTCTTTTCATTTTTTCTTTCGGGGGAATGTCTTCATCACCTACGTGCTACTTTTTATTTTTTATTTGAGGTGTATATATATCGAACACTTTTAAACCTGCAACTGATTATAAACCCCAAAAAAGACTTATAAACTACCTTAAATAGAACACTCACCCCCCCATCACTGTGAAAGGGGAAACCCACATTTACCAAGATTTTTTGTTTTTTTTTTTGCCATGTCAAATCGAGTACGGGACCCTTTAAATCATAAGCATCACCTACCCACTTAACTAAGATGCGGGCTGGTTTTGTCTTTTAATTAGATAGATATAGGGGACGGCAATTCCTGTCTCACTTTTTGGGGGTAATCAAGCAAAATTGGCAACATTATCAAAACATCCCTCACATTGGGGGTTTGGTTTCACTTTCCCCTTTTTGACTGTTTTGGGCCAAAAATTTTTTACACTTTGTACCTTCTTCTGCCAACATCATCTGCCACTGTTTATATACTCCAGTAATGGTCTCCCCCTCTTTTTTATTTTTATTATTATTATTATTAGCACCCCCCGTCTACTACCCTTCGGGTTATATGCACTTACCAAATGGAAGGGTAGGGGATTGTGAATGAAATGAGGACCTACAGCTTAACGTGGAATCCGAACCACGGTGGGGGCCGGGCATTCCCCTTCACAAGATATCTTGTCAAGGTGAAGGTCTCCCTTTTAAAATTTCCGTTTTTAAATTATCTTCGTAAAAACATCATGTTTCAGTATATTTTTTAACCATGTTAACTCTTCTTTGCTGGATACCTTTCCAAATTTTCCCTTTATTCCTTTCTTCTCTAAAGCGGGGATTTTCACTATGCGTGAATTCGGGGATTCGTGTTCAATACGTGAATAGTGTGAATGACTAAATTCGTGATTCGTTATTCGTCATTATTGACGAATTGGCTTTTTTCGCTGAGGGGAACGGTTTTGAACCGAGATAAAAAAAAAGGAAACGAATCGCTCGTGATGCGTGATGCGTAATGCCGTGGTGCGTGATGCGTGAGTGAGCTGTGCAGGGCTTTAAACTACGCGCGTAAGTTCGTGATTTATTCTTGAGGGAGACAAATCAATAAGGGGGCGAAGCTAGCAATGGAATTTCCCCTAACCACCTAAAGCGGTTTAATTAACGGATTTAAAAAATCAGTACATAAGTGTAGTCAACCCAGATGTCTGTATCCTTGAATACATTTTTGGGGCATTTCGTACGGTTTTCAAAGCAAAGTTAAAAAGTTCTCAAAGAACGGCATACTAAGAGGGTTAACTAGCTAGCGAGTAGCTTGTAAAGTCTCCCGGTGATTAAGAGGGTTAACTAGCTAGCGAGTAGCTTTAAAGTCTCCCGGTGCTCAAGAGGGTTAACTACTAGCGAGTAGCTTTAAAGTCTCCCGGGGATCAAGGGGTTAACTAGCTACGAGTAGCTTGTAAAGTTTTCCCGGTGATCAAGAGGGTTAACTACTAGCGAGTAGCTTGTAAAGTCTCCCTTTTTTTCCAAGAGGGTTTTAACTAGCAAAGGCGAGTATTTGAAAAGCTCACAGTTTTTAAAAGGGGGTTTAAACAACTAGCGAGTAGTTTAAAAGTCTCCCCCGCTGCTAAATTTGGGATTAACTAGCAACGAGAAAAGTTTTGAAAAGTCTCCCGGTGTTCAAGAGGGTTAATTAGCTAGCGAGTAGCTTGTAAATTCCCAGTGTTCAAGGGGGTTAACTACTACAAAGTAGCTTGTAAAGCTAAACAGTGTTCAAGAGGGTTAACTAAGCAAACAAATAGCTTGTAAAGTCCCCCCGGTTTAATCAACCCAAACCCGGCTTTATAGCTTCTGAAATTTTTTCCCACATCCAAACTTTACTAACCAATTTATTTGGTTTTATTTCCAGACCCAAAAAAGGGCCCCCGGTGGTAACAAACCTCGCTTTCCAAAAAATCCATAAGTGCCTTTCAACTAAATGCCACCTTAAATTTTAAAAAAAACCCATCAGCCATTGAAAAAAAAAAAAAATCTCAATTTCAACTTTTCTTTTTTTTTATACAATTTTAAAATGAAATGTTCAACAACCTTTGCCCCTTTTCCCCCCCCCCCCCCATTCACCCCTTTTTTTAAAAACCCCCTTTTTTTTTCTTTTTTTACAGCCAAAAACCCGCAAAAAGTAAATTTTTTTTTTAATTTTTTCTGTAAAATGAGAAAATAAAAGGTGCAAAGGTTTAAAAAAAAAAATCGATTTTTTCTCTCGCTCTTTTTTTTAAATTTTTTTACAATAAACTTCCCAAACAACCCGCGTATTTTTTGATCGTCGTAAGAGAAAACAAAAGGGAAAGCATGGATTAATTATTTTCCCCCCCCCCCCCCCTTTCCCCTTCTTTTCCCCCCAGACCAAAGAAAAAATTCGAGGAAAAAAAAAATTAAGGAAAATTTGGGTTTGGGGGTTTCGGGGGGTGGGATTTTTCTGGGGAGGGGAGCGGGGGAATTGACTACAAGAAAATTGGTAGCTTTCTGCGTCATCTTATATGTAGGGATCCCATGGGGGGGGGAAAAGGGGGGGGGGGTGGGGGGGACACGTTGTTTGCCTTAGATTTCTCGGGTGACGGAGGTTTTTCATAAGGAATGAAGACTTTTGGAGCCACTGCCACGACAGAAATTTCTTTACGTTCCCCAAAAAGGGTTTTTCCCCGGCAAATTCGGGAAAAACCCCAAAGTCAATATCAAAGGGGTTTTGGAAAGCTAACAAAAAAAAAGCTTTTTGGTTTGACTTAAACTTATGTAGGGTTTTTTTGTAACCCCCTTTTTTAAAAAAAAATTATTTTTTTTTTAACAAAACCCCAAAAACCCCCTTTTTTTTCCCCCCCCTCCCCCCAAAAAAAACCCCCTTAACCCCCCAAAAAATTTCCCCAAAACCCAATAAAACCTAATTTTCTGGCAAATGAAAAAAGTTTAATTTTTTAATTTAGGGTTCCATGGGGGGGAAAACACAAAAGGGAAAAAAACCTCAGTTAAAACCCAAATTGGGGATTTAACTTTGAAATCATTTTTAAAAATCGGGGTCCTTTCAAAACCGTTTTTTTGGAAACCTTGGACCTTTCAACCACCGAAGGGGGTTTTTTTCATCATGCCCACATACTCCCCCATTTGCCCCCTGCTGTACACAAATTCCCCTTTAAGGAGGTGGGGGTAAGGAAGGGGAAATTTTTAGAAAAGGAAAAAAACCTGCATTCTTTTTGTAAAAAAGTTAGGAATTATTTTTTTTTTAAAGGAAAACCTGGCCCCAGTAAACCCATCCAGAATAAAGAACCCCGACCTTTTAAAATTATTGACAAACCAAATACGTTATATTGACAACTTTTATCCAGGGCTGCAATAAAAGTGTTAAAAAAATTTTTGTTTCAAAATCTAAAACAAATAATAAACATCCTGGAACCCGGGTGTACTTTTAAACTTTTGGGCCCTTTTCAAAATTTAATTTTGGGGGTTTTAATTTTTGCAGCATTAACTATTGAAAAGTGAAAAAATTCAGGGTTTCCTGTGTGGACATTTACAAGCACAAAACCTCAGCACAGATCGGGGCTTGTAATCTGGGAAACAGGGAAGTGTAGGGAACGAAAAAAAGGGACAGGTTTTTTCAAAAATTTAAACCAATAGAAACATATAGGAAAAATTTTATTCACAGTTTATACAAAAATTGTTGAAAAATCTGTCTGACCCCTAGCAACATTAGATTACAAAAATTTTTAAATTTGAAAGAAAATGTTATATTAAATTCCAGGGGGAAAACCTTGGGGAAAAAAATATTCAAGAAATTTTTGGAAAAACACCATGTGAAAAAAATTTTAAACTTTTTGTTTGAAAATGAACCAATATTTGGGTTTTTTTGGAAAAACAAAATTTTTTTGCAAAAAAACAAAAAAAAAACTCCCTTTTAAAAAACCCCAATCCATGCCATCCCCAAACCCTTTAAAACCCCAAAATTTTCCAAAAAATAGTTTTCATGCTTATTCTAATTTTTCTCTTAATCAATTTGGATGATTCTTTACAAAGGGCAAAAAGGTGGCTAGGGGGAAGGTGACCAGACTTCTGTGTGGGGGGCCGGGGGTTCAATCCTCGGTCTCCCGGATTGATTTTCTGATTACCAAACCCTTTCCCTTTACCTCTGACAAACATCTTTTGAATGGGGGAATGCCAGGCCCCCCACCGTGGTTCGGGTCCCACGTTAAACGTAGGGGGTCCATTTCATCTCAAAAATTTAAAAATAAAACCCTTATATATTAGATTTAAATGCGTATAACCCGAACGGGTTAAAAAAGACGCGGTATGAAAAAATAATAATAATAAAAATAAAAAAATAAAAAAAATAATAAAAAATAAAAACAATATCCCAAAAACAAGGTTCACCTTAATAAAGCAAGAACCCCATAAGTAAACAGGACAGGAAACGATTTTAATCTTTTTTCCCTGAGCTCATAATATAAAAAAAAAATAAATTTCAAGGTTCTCACGTGTCTGTAATACAAAGGAAATTAATTTTTTCGGGACAGGCGAAAAGTTGGGGACTTTTTTAAAAATTCCACAGAATTCTTAGATATGTTTGCAATTTTTGTCAAAATAAAAAAAGCAAAAAGGAATTAATATTTTTAAATCTTCGATTCAGTTTTTTTTGCAAAAAGCACAAATTTATGTTTTTAAATTATTTGTATAAAATAATTTAACTAAAAACAACAAAAAAAAAATTTTTATTCTATATAAAAATTTTTATAGGAAAATATTTGAAAAAATTATTATTTTTTTGGGTCCGGCTAGCCATAAAAAGTTAAAAAAAACAAAAATTTTAAATTTTCTTTTCATTAATTATTTATGAAAAAAAGAGGGAGCCTTTTATAAAATTATTCATCACATACGGGGCTTCTTTTAAAAAATATTCTTTTTTAAACTCAAGGCCATAGTCGGGTGGGGTTTTTTGGAGGTTCAACCCCCCCCCAAAAATTTAATGAACAATATATAGCTTTATTTATTTTTCAAATAATAAAAAAATTTTTGGGGACAATTTACAAATTGGGGGTGCTGTGTACCATAAAAAGCACTTCAAGAGCTTCTAGGGGTGTTTAATATATCTAAAACTTCTTCTGGGCCTCCCGGGAAAATTGGGGTTTTTTGCTCACCAACCCCCCCCTTTTTTTCCCCCCCCTTGAAATTATTGGTTTTTTTTACGGCCTTGTTTTAGCTTGTTTTAAAAAAATTTCAAGTTTTTTACCTAAAACCCGGGGTTTTATATATGCCCAAAAACCATTTTCTCAATAATCTTTTCCCAACCTTTGTAAAACGAAATTACACGGGGTTTATTTACAAGAGGGCTACTTAAAATTTTTAAAAATTTAAATAATTAAAAATTTTAAACTGTAACTTTAATCAAAAAAAAGGGACGCGGGCTTGACTTCACCAAAAAGTTTTTTTCCCCTTCCCCTTTTCATTGACTGCAATATAAACGTTTTTAAAATAATAGGGTAAGTTCTGATGATTTTTTTTAGCACCGGGCCCCTTATTACCCGTTTGGGTTTTTACGCAGAAAAAATTCTGATATTTTCCAAAACCCGGGTTTATTTTTTTTGACACAGCTGATAAAATAAAGGGCACGATGCATTTCCAAAAAGAATTTCTTACTCGTTTACCTAAACAATAAGGGGGTTTTTAAAAATGGGGTTGCTGGATAGTTTTTGGCTCAAATGGGATTATTTTACGATTTTTGAAAAGTGGGGGCAATAAAAAAATTCGAGTTCCAAAACCCAAATAAAATTAAAAAGTGAAAATGAAACATATAATTTTTTAAAAGAGAAGAAAGGGTAAAAAAATTTTTGTTCTTTCGTTAAAAAATTTCTCACTTTAAATTTTTTCCCCATCAATTTTTTTTTTTAAAACAAAAAAAAAAAAGGTTTTTTTAAAGCTTAACTATCTTTTTTTTTTGGGGTTTTTTAATTTAAAAAAAATTATTTTTAAAAAAAAATTTAAACCCTTGAAAATATCTAGTGAAAACAAAACAAAAAACGTCATTGGGTATTGATTTTAATTTTTTTAAATTTTTTATTTTTAAAACTCTCCAAAAAATTTTCCCAGTTTGCCCATTTTTGTTTTTGGAGAACAATTTTATCGCACACTAAAAATTAAATTTGATTATGTTAATGAAACAAAAGGGTTTTTTTAAAAAATTAAACCAATTTTTAAATTTTTATCTTTTAATTTTATTATCTTAGAATAATTTTTTATTTAAGTTGAACTTTTTTTTTGGGCATCCTATTTAATCATATAATCCTATAAAAACAAATTTGTGTGGAAAGATATTCCAAAAAGGGAAGCCCAAATTTAAAAACGGGAAAACTAAGAAAAGGGTGGGTAAAAATAAATAATTAGAAAAAAAATGGCGAAAGACAAATGAGACAGGACAAGAGAAGGGGAAAATTTTAAAAACCATTCCTAATTTTTGCGACAGGGATTTCTGTAGTTTTTTCGCAAATAATACTCGTACTTCGTATCATGGGTTTTGGGGGGGGCATTTACTTAGTTGGAAATTTGGGGGTAAATTAAGTGTCACATGAAATTTAAAAAAATTTTAAAAAAAAAAATTAAAAAAATTTTGAGGATATAGTCGGTTACAAAAACCCTTTTTTTTTTGGCTTTAACAATTTTGGTTAAAATTTAAATTTTGTTTTGGGTTTGGGAATATTTAAATTTTGGGGGTTTTTTCTTAACCCCAAAAAATCCTAAGCCTAAAAAGTAAACTTTTTTTTTGCCCTCCGTCTTTAAAACCCTTGAGGTTAAATGTTTATGTACAAAAACGCTGAAGGTTTTAGGGGAAAAGGAAGGCTATAAATTTTTAAGAAGTGTACCGGGGTTTGCGTTGAGGGGGAAAGTAGGGAAAAAAATTTTGAAAAAAAACACCTCAGTACATCCAACTAAATTCGAACCTTTGATTTTTCCCCGTTTATGGAAAATCTTAATATATTGTGAAGTTTTTACCTTAAAACTACTGCCCCGAACAGGGAGCGTTTTGGGCCATTATTAAAAAAAAAATCTCCCTATATTTGCTTTTTCCCCAACATTTAATTATAAATTTAAATTTTTTTTTCTGATTGCATTAATAAACTAACAAAAATTAAAACCCAAAAGGGCAAAAAACGCGTTTGAAGAAAAAAAATTTTTAAAAATTTTTCTTTTTTTTCAGTTATTTAAACAAAACAAAAATTAAACCCCAAACAAAAAAACCGTATTTTTTTTAGGGCCCGCTCCTTTTTATTTTGTGTGTATGTAAAATATATATACCCCAGTGTAAAACTAATATTTTTCTACCTCTCCCCTTTTTTCTTTTTTTTTCTTTTTCCTTTCATGGGCCAAAATAAATGAAAACTCAACTCGTTTGTTTGGATCATCCCAAGGGCCCACCTTTACAAAAAAAAACCCCGATTTTTTTTTTTTCAACTTCATAAACAAATTTTTAAAAAAAACACCTCCTTTGTTACAGTGACTCTTTGGTTTTATAATATTTTTCCCTTGTAGATATTTTTTTATCGTATTGAAAACAATTTTTTTTCTCGCGCTTTATAAACAATTATAAGAGTTAGGGAAAATTTTATACAAACGACTTTTTTTTTAACTTTGTGTAATTTTGACACACTTTATGTTCCACCCCTTCCCCCCCTTTTAAAAAAAAAATATATAATATAATATATATATTGTATAGCTTTAAAATAGTTTAAAATTTTCATACAGGGGCATTTTGGTATTTTTTATATGCATGATTTTTAAAAGACGTCTTTCAAATTAAATGGAAAGACTTTGATGCGGGGGGTAAAATTTTGAACACATGGGACCGAAATATTAAATTTTTTTTGAGAGCCACACCCTTAAAAAAACCCTTTTTTTTATTTTTATTATTTTTATTAGCCCCCGGGGGCTTACAACCCCCGGGTTTTTACGCAAAAAACGCTAAAGTGTAATGGTGGGGGATTTTTGATGAAATGAAGGACCCTACATTTTTAAAGGGGGGTCCGAACCACGGTTTGGGGACCTGGCATTTCCCCTTTTCATTTTACAAGTTGTGAAATTAATTCCCCGTCTTGTCAGGGGTAAAAGGGGGGGGTTTTGGGGAACAGATAAATCTGTTTCCGGGACTGAGGATTGAACCCCGGCCGCCAGCCCCCGAAGTCTGGGCACCTTACCCCTAACCACCAGGTCACCTTAAAAACCTTTTGTAATAAATATATAAATTTTTAACTTTAAAAGGTAAACTTTAGGGCCAAAGAAACACTTTTGCTCATCTTCCAAGTGTATGATAATAGAACGGTTCCCGAATTACGACAATTTAAATTTTATTAATTTTTAAACTAAATCATATTTATAAAAATATGAAGGTTACCCCCCTTTGGTGAACGCATGGTCTAAGGCGTTTACTCTTAAAAAAAGAAATAGAAGTCGATGAAAGGGGAATTACGGTTCTGGTCCTCCGGTGGGATACTGAGGGGGGGTTTTTCCTTTTAAATGGTTTTTTTCCCCTTTTTCAGGGGAAAATGTAGGTAAAACTTACATTTCAAATTCAAAACCCTTTCCCCATCCCTTTTAAAAAATTACGTTTAATGCATACGGACTTTGGGCTAAAAAATTTTAAAAAAAAAAAAAAACATGAAAAGGGTTTGCAGAAAATTATGAAAAAATAAAAATAAAATTTTTAAAAAGTTTTTGCCAAAAAGTATTTAGAGCTGGTAGTATTTTTAGAGTGGCGGGATTTTAAAGAAGCTTGGGATTTTTTTGAAGCTGGAGTATTTTGAGAGCTGGGGAGTATTTTTAAGGGTGGCAGTTTTTTTGAGGGGCCCTTTTGTTTTTTTTAGGAGCTGGGAGTATTTTGAGGAAACTTGGGGTTTTTTTTGGGGGAGCTGGCATAAATTTTAGAGCTGGCAGTAATTTTAGAGGCTGGCAGTTTTTGAGAGCTGGGGATAAATTTTAAAAGCTGGTAGTATTTTTAAGCCGGCAGTAAAAATTTTGAGAGCTTTGGGAAATTTTTTAGAGCTGGTAATATTTTTAGAGCTTTTGGGGTTTTTTTAAGCTTGGGGATAATTTTTACCCCCCTTTGGGGGAGTTAGCTAACCCGGGGCTAGTCATGTTCAAACTCAACTGCCCCCGGACCGGGGGGAAACAAGGGTTTAATCTCGGTCGGATGAACTTTAGGTGGTTTTTTCCTAAAGGGTTTTTCCACTCCCCCTCCCGGGGCAAATGCAAAGGGTTTACTTAGAGCTAGTCCCGACCCCTCTCGTATGGGAAAAAAAAGCAATAAAACTAAGTGGGCTCGGGCACCGGGCGTTTTTGGGCGCCCAAAAAAACCCAAAACCCAAAAATTCAAACCTTTCCACCCGGTTTTAACGGGGGTGGCCGCCGGTCGGGTAAAAGCTCGCTCGTGGGCTCAACCATGGAGTTTTTTTTTTCTCGAAAATCCCCCAAATTTTAAAGTTAAGATTAGTTGCTGTCTTAAGGGGAAGAATGTCCTTACTTTTTCCCCCTTTTTCCCTTTTCACCCCCAATAATCAC
>JBCFYV010005691.1:0-14217 GCA_039000515.1 Timema cristinae | reverse complement strand
TGGAAAACTAGTTTGGAAAATCCCCCTCAGTACCCCTGACCGAGCTTCGAGCCTCAATCTTACCATCATCTGCAGACTAATTTGCTGCGAGAGTAGGCGTTAGACCACGTTAGCCACAGAAGTTTTTTTTTTTTAAGAATTGTTTGCGGGCCCTTTATTAATTAAGTAATTTTGATTACTAAATATATTTTTGGGCCCCCATGATGCAAACTGATAGTCAGATTGATAAAATACATTGGTAAACCCCGGGGTATAAGGCGCTAATCTCGTGTTGGATTAGTCTGTTTTATAATGGGAAGATCGGGATTTGAATCCTGGTGGTCCTACTGAACGTGTTTTTTCCTAAAGGGTTTCCCATCTCCTTCTACGCAAATTCTGGTAGATTATCTCTAAAATACTTTCATCCTCATCCATACCTTATTAGAAAAATTATCATGTGCTTATAACCTGAACAGGTAGTAAGACGCGGTTATAAAACAAAAAATCCAAAATTCGAACACACAAAAATTAACCCTAGTATTAAAATTATCCTAGAGTTTGTGACATATCAGCGGTATCAACCACTATTATTATTATTATTTTACCCGCCTCGGTGGCGTAGTTGGCTAACGCGCTTGTCGTGTTGCGCTCGACTGCTGAGGACGGGGGGGATTGAGGTTCGAATCTCGGTCGGGTGAACTTGGGGTGGTTTTTCCTAAATGGTTTTCCACTCTCCCTCCACGCAATTGCGGGTTCACTTCCTCTAATTAAACCTTCCCCAATTCCTAATCCATTAGCGTAATTAGTACTTAAAGGTATAACCCGAACGGGTAGTAAGACGTGGTGCTAATTATTATTATATATTTTTTTTTAATTTAAAGGTCACGCTTAATTAGTATATTTTAACATATTTACAACCCCCCACCCCGCTGCATTACATATACCACACACACCACAACACATACACTTTCCTCTCTGCTTCCCCAATATCTAGTTGTATAAAATAACATTGACATATTATTACATCCACTTAATAATGGGCTCACCCTTTTCTTCATTCCCACTCTTCAACCTCAAAGTTTTTAATACGTAGAGCAAAACAATATATATTTACTAAAGTTCCTTCTATCAGTTAGTTCTCCCATTGAAATGTATTCGTCCCTTCCTCTCCCAGTGTTTATAACCTCCTTGGAAAGGCCCTTAGTGACATTATTTGGGTGAAAGAGAGCTCTGTGTTCAAAAACATCAAGGGTATTGTTTCACAGATAATTAAAGGCATTGATGGAGGGGAAAAGGGAGGGTAAGGGGATTTTTGGGCCTTGACGCGTTAGTTTGGGGGGGGGGGGGGGGCCCGGTCTTGGTGTTATTTTTTTTACACGGGGTGTAGGGTTCAAGTAAGGGGTGATTTTACACCTAGGACTCTCTAGTGGAGGCTTTTAATCCTGCTTTTGGCGTCTTCTAACACATCAAACAAGACTAATACCTTATTTCGAATGAATTAAGAACCGAACTCGATTTAAACCAGGCTATTTAGTGCCAGACCATTGGGATGATGATACTAAAGGCCTTGGTTTCCGATTCTGGTATACAATTAAATGTATCTAATTTTATATAAATGTATTATATTTGAAAGAAGAAAAGAAAGGTGAATAGATACATATAAAAAAATACAACACACAATATGGATTTTACAATGAAAAAAAAACCACAGTTCACACTTTACATTTAGTGCAATTGGACACAAAGGGTAATTGCCTGCTTCTTGAAGAATTGTCTATCGTTACCACCCAAATCACCCAATCACTAGGTTTCTTTTCTATCGGAAAACTCATCAGTAGGTGAGTATTAAACGCGCAACGCCCCCACTTCTTAAAAGTGGGGAACCAAAAGAATACACTAATATAAACAAATGTAAATATTTTGAAACATTAGCCACTGTGAATAACTTTGTTTATTTTTATGGAAAAAAAAACTGTATTTGTTCTTTTCAACACAAAAAACTAATGAAATTATTTTAACTAGCCCCCTTCCCCCGTAAAAAATTATTGTAAATAATCTGTAAACAAAGCTTAAAATCTCCATCATGTCAATATAAAAACAAAACTTTTTACTTTTTTTTTTTAAATACAGTCCCTTTCCATCGTGTATAGCCCCCCCCTCTTTTTATTCTCCCTCCTATTTTCATCTCATTCCTTTCTCATCCCCCCGCGCCCCCCTTTACCAACCCCACTTTCCCTTTACAAAATTTTTTTTTTCCAACGACTATATAATATTTCTATCGACATTTTTATGAGGAATAAATTAATTTTCAAAATAAAATATAGCCTATGTACTCGGATAATGTAGCGTTATATTGGTGAAGAATATTTAAAATCGGTTTCCAGTAGTTTTTGAGTTTATACATTACAAACAAAAAAACAAAAATCAAATCTTTCTTCTTTATAATATTAGTATGGATTTAGAAAAATTGCACCAGCGCTCGCGTGGAAAAAAATTGTGATATGTAATTTTTTAGCACCGCGTCTTACTTTCTATCCAAGCTATACGAATAAGTTACAAAATTACTCTAAATTCAACCTTTCTAATTCATTTGAGATTATAAAGGTTAATTTTAAAAATGATAGTATACCACATGTCGGGAAAGGAGAGTGGGAAATCATCTAAGGAGAACCACACTCAGTAAACCCAACCTAGATTTGAGCCCGATTTTCCCGGTCGTCGGCAGAATAGGCTTTTGGGAGTTTAGTGCGCCTTGGACATGCTGCCTTTCATAGCAGGTGTAAGAATTTTAATTCTGTCCTTTTTAAAATTTTATTTAACTTTTAATTTATTCTCAAGTGATTATTTATTTAAAACTTATTATTTTCAACGGGACATTGCTTTGCGTCGAAGGAAGGACATAATGATGATGTCAATACATTTATCTGATCAAAAAATATATTTATTTACGGGTTTTTTTGTCTAAATAAAAAATCCATCCTCATTTAAAAACAATAATGATCAGGTGTAATTATATTTTTTAACATCTTCTACGAAATTCTAAGAGACTCGTAATGGCCGCACTATACAAAGAGGAAATAAATTGATCCAGCAGAGGGGGAGGGGAGAGACGTAGGAAGAAGCATAGAGAAATGTATGTTATCCCTTCTCTATGGAAAAAGCTAGGCTGTTGAAAAAAAAAAAAAAAAAGAGAGCGGATGGAAGAAAAAGTAAAAGTTTTTTCGTGAAGAAAGTCTTTTTGATAATGGCAGGGTTTATTAGTGCCGATTATATCACAATTATTTTAGTAAATATAGTACAATGTCTAGGTAAACTTTAATAACTTCCAAAAACAAGACCAGGACGTATAAGTGAGACTGTCTGAATTTTACTAACATCTAACATACTCAACGCCGGAAGAACTACATGCAAGACGCTATCAACATGAGGTGATATCAACCCAAACTTTAATTGTGATTCTTTTTTTGTTTTATAATACAATTTCGACCAGACTTCATTCAACGTTTTACAGTTATTGCTCCAAGTTCAAAGGTTAATATTATTTTAGTTTAATTCACTGAGATTAGAATTTTTTGTAGGTGTATTTTTTGTTTGTTTCAACATTGACTCTAGAAAAAAAGATTTTTTTTTTTAATTTGGCCAAAGTAACGATTCGACGAATACAAAAACCCTTTTTTTGTATTAATTATTATATTTTTCCAAACCCGGCCCAACCTCATTGAGGAGTTTCCCTATAAAGGTATACAGTATATATTTAATTTAAGGTTTTCCCAAAATTTTTTTATTAAAAGTTGCTTGTTCAAAAGTAAATTTAAACTTTTAAAGGTATATTTTTTCCAATTTGACCAGGGGTCCTGAGAGGCCCGTGCTAAATTTTTTTTTTGTTTTTAATATAATGTTTTTTTTTTTTTTTACCCTGAAAAAATTGTAGTAAAAAGAAAAATTGGGGTTTGTAAACCCAAAATATTTAATTTTTTTTTTTTTTTTTGGGGGTCGAGAAAGCCCACAATTCTTTTTACCCCTTTATTATGATTCTTGTTTTTTTGGGACGTCAACGATTAAAGTTAAAAAATTATACAAATGCTTAAATATTTTTATATAAAATTTTCCCCCAAATTTCCTTTTTAAAATACACTTTACTCATTATCGTTTTTTTTGTATTAAGATTACAAATTTTAAAAAAAAATCCCCCGGGTTTCCCTACCCATTTTTGTAAGATTTAAGACTTTTTAACGCGTGAGCACAGGCGGGGTTTGTTACCGCCCTATAGAAATTTCTCCGATTTTTTCTTTTGAACCCCACCCCTGCAATAAGGGCCCAATTTGGGTCTAAGGAGTTAGACTCTTATTTACTTTTCCCCCCTTTTAAAGAGGTGTTTGGGGTTTAAATCCAAACGGGGATAGGGGAAAATTCGGGGTTTGGTTTTCCTATGAAATTTTTATTTTGTCCCTGTTCTTTTTCTCTAGTTAGTTGGGGGAGCTTTAAGCTCCCTTTTTTTCTTAAAATATGATTATAGCGCCATTTTTTTCCAAACATAGTAAAATCTATAATTTTCAACATTAAAAACGTGGTATGAAAAAAAAAATTTTTATTTTTTTCCCTTTCTGTATTTTATTTTATTTTTCTTGTAAAATTTTGGGGACTATTCTACTACGAGTACCTTAAAAAATTTGGGCAAAAGTTACGTTTAAAAAAGAGTTTTTTAAATAGCTAAAAAAAAACACAAAAAAACACAAAGCTAAAAAAAATTTTGGAACATTAGAATTTTTTAAAACCTTTTTAAAAAACGATTTTAAACTTTTAAATATTTAGAAAAACTACTTCGAGCTGCCCTCGGTTTTTTCATCGGATAAAAAAAATCTTTCTTGCGTAAAAAATTGAAGCCTGTTATATAGCCCCCAAAAACATTACTCGCAAGTTGTTTGGTCTTATTACAAGAAAGTATCTAAAGCAAAAAGTAGAAAAAACATGGTATGAGATTCAGATTTTTTTTTCTCACGGGGCCCAAAAAAAAAAACAATTTTGATTTCTCCCAGGTTACCAGGGGCCAAAATTTTTTTGGAAGATTTAAGATTTTATATTTAATTTTAAAACAAAAAATAGCTAACATTAAATCGCAGCTTGTATTTTAAAATTACTTTATACATTTACAAAAATTTCATTTTTTGGGACTAATTACGAGTTTTTAAATTTTTTATAAATTCAAAAAAATAATTTTACTTCACCTGATATAAAAAAAGTTTTTAAAATTAGTAAAATATTGAATATTTAACGGGTTTATCTCTATGATAAATTTTAAAAAACAGAATGTCTGTGGATATTTGGAGGAGCGGTGGGGTTAATTCGCCATGGGAGTGGGGGAAAACTGACAGCTAGCAGAAAATAAAAAAGTAAAAAAAAACCAAAATTAAAAAACCAAATTGTTTGTTTAATTCCCAAAAGTAAAAAACTCACCCCATGGTTGGGGAAAATTTTTTTTTTAAAAAAAGGGGGGGGGGTTTTTTTTTTCCCCCCCCCCTGACGAACGGAAAAAAAAAAAAAAAAAAAAAAAAAACCCCAAAGGGCCCCCCCCGGGGGGAAGGGGGGGGGGGAAAAAAAAAAAAATTTTTTTTTAAAAAAAAAAACCCCCAAAAAAACCCCCCCCCCCCCCCCCCCCCCCCCCCCCCCCCCCCCCCCCCCCCCAAAAAAAAAAAAACCAAAAAAAAAAACCCCCCCCCCCGGGGGGTTTTTTTTTTTCCCCCCCTTTACCCCTTTTAAAAACCCCCTTTTTTTGGGGTTTTGGGGAAAGGGGGGGGGGGAAAAAAAAAAATTTGGGGAAAAAATTTTTTTTTTAATTTTTGGGGGCCCCCTTTTTTAAAAAAAAATATTTAAAATTTTTTTTGGGGGCAAATAAAAATTTTTAAAAAAAAAATTTTTAAAAAAAATTTTTTTTTAAAAAAAAATTTTTTTTTTAAAAAAAAAAAAAAAAAAATTTTTTTTTTTAAAAAAAAAAAATTTTTTTTTTAAAAAAAAAAATTTTTTAAAAGGGGGGGTTTTTTTTTTAAATTTTTTTTAAAAATTTTAAAAATTTTTAAAAAAAAAAAAATTTTTTTTTTTTTGGGTTTTACCCCCCCCCCTTGGGCCCCCAAAACAAAAAAAAAAAAAAAAAAAAGGGGGAAAAAATTTTTTTTTAAAAAATTTTTTTTTTTTTTTAAAAAAATTAGTTTAAAAAGGGGGGAAAAAAACCCCCCAAAGGGGGGGGGGGGGGGAAAAAATTTTAAAAGGGGGGGAAAAAAATTTTTTTTTTTTTAAAAATTTTTTTTTTTTTTTTCCCAAATTTTTAAAAAAATTGGGGCCCCAAATTTTATTTTTGGGGGGAAAAACCCCCCCCAAAAAAAAAACCCCCAAAAAAAAAAAAAACCCCAAAAAAAAAATTTTTTAAAAAACCCCCCAAAAAAACCCCCCCTTTTCCCCCCCCCTTTTTTTTAAAAAAAAAAAAAAAAGCCCCTTTTGGGGTTTTGGGGACCTGGGAAAAATCCCTCCCAAAAAAGGGGGAAAAAAAAACCAAACCCCCCCCCATTTTTTTTAAAAAAAAAATTTTTTAAAAATTTTTGGGAAAAAAAATCCCCCCCCCAAACCCCCCTTTTTTTTTTTTTAAAAAAAACCCCCCCCCCCCCCTTTTTTTAAACAAAAAAATTTTTTATTTAAAAAAAAGGGTTTTTTTTTTTTTTTAAAAACCCAAAATTTTTTAAAAATTTTTTTCTTTAAAAAAAAAATAATTTTTTTTTTTTTTTTGTTTTCCCCCCCCCCGGGGGTTAAAATTTTTTAAAAAAAAAGGGGCCAAAAGAAGGGGAAATTTTTTTTTTAAAAAATTTTTTTTGGTTTTTAAAAAATTTTTTTTTTTTTTTAACCCTTTTTAAAAAATTTTTTAAAAAGTTTTTTAAAAAAAATTTTTTTTTTGGGGGGGGGGGTTTTTTTTAAAAAAAAACCCCCGGGGGTTTTGACCTCCCGGGGGGTTTTTTTTTTTTTTTTAAATTTTTTTTTTTTGGGATTTTTAAAAAATTTTTTCCCCCCAAAAAAAATTTTTTAATTTTTTTTTTTCCCCCCCCCAAAAAATTTAAAAAAAATTTTTTAAAAAAAACCCCCTTTTTTTTAAAATTCTTTTAAAAAATTTTTTTTTTCCCCCCCCTTTTTTTTTAAAAAAATTTTTTCCCAAAAAGAAAAATTTTTGAAAAAAAATTTTTTTTTTTTTCCCCCCGGGGGGAAAAAATTTTTTCCAAAAAAAAAAAAACCCCCCGGTTTTTTAATTTAAAGGGAAACCCTTTCCCCCTTTTTTTTTTTAAAAACAAACCCCCAAAGGGGGGGTTTTACCCGGGGCCCCCCCTTTTTTTTTTAAGACGTAAGAAAATTTTCGTTTTTTTAAAATTTTGACGTTATGGAAAATCTTGAATTACTATATGCTTCAGCTTTTTTACTGTCGTTAATTTAATCAATAATGTAGACACATTCAGTCGAAGTCCAAATATATTTTATTTACCATTGCTATTAATTTGTATATAATACAGTAAAACCCTTTTTTAACCGGGAACCCACGTGTACGGATAATCAAATTTCGAACACAATGTTGGGAAAAAAGAGTGTATAGAATAAATTCAAATGAAATATATTTTATTGGTTAGCAAATTGTTTTTCATTTATTTGAAGTTATTTAACGTGCACTTTCTGAATCGATTGATTATATCAGCACAGACTTATTATTATTATTAATTATTATTAAGTGTTTTGTCTCACGAAGGTCCAGTCCTTTTGTCATGAACTTTGACCGCCAAAGCACCTGTCCTCTGCCTCCCCCTTTTCAGCTCCCGGAATTTTTCTTCTTCCCTTCAAGTCATCTAGTAATTGAATCCTCCTCCTTCCTAAGCTCCTCTTTCCCTTTCAACCATTTCCTTTTTATGACGTCTTTCAGAAGACAGACCCTCGTCAGTATGTGTACGATCCAAATTTGCCTTGCACGATGATTTCACATCCAAAATGGATTCCTCTTCCACCAACTCTTCTTAGGTCATCTTTATTTGTCATCCTGTCTGTCTACCTGATCTTCTCAAGTCATCTCCAGCACCACATTTCTAAGATATCCAAGTATTTATTTTCCATCTCCCTTTAAGAGGCAATTTTTTTGCTCCAAAATTTGTAGCATTTCATCAGTCTATTCCTCCTCATGACTTTTGATTAACTTAAATCTATAAAAGACACAACATCCAGCCCCCAGCCGTTATTCATCATGTGAAAGGGTAAAAACCCATTTCACCAGTGATACTTTTTTCAGCCATGCCGAGAATCGAACCCGGGATCAGTGGCGGCTCGTGTATAGGCACTGCGGAACTGCAGCACCCTTATTTTCACTTGTTTATTATCGTTAACATTTAATAATATAAGTAATTTTTTCTTTAATTCTTTCTTTATTTTTTGTTAGTACAATATTATTCTTAAACTTAATGTCAGTACTTCAGTAGCCATCCCCTAGTTTATGGGAAAAAGATACAAAAATCTTTGTATGGAACTGAGCGCTTCACAGTGCCAGCGACGTGGTGTGTTTTATATTATGGCATGGCACATAGGAGGGGAGTGGAGAGGAAGGCTGGACTGCCAGGTAGAGAGAGCACTGTTGCTCTCGCAGTGCCGGCTCTCGCGTAATGGTGGAAGGAAGTTTTTTTTACTCAGCGTGTGTTGTGCTTAAAAACCATGTACCATATTCTTGAATGTGATAAAGTGTAGAAGAGTGTTGAGTTAGATTATTATTCTGCTTCCAGCTTTTCTATTAGATTCATTTTTTTTTTCGGTAATTTTATTTAACAGAAAACTTTAACCATGGCCTTGCATCCCCAAGAAATAATTCTGTGACTGTAACTAAGGAAGTTTTGGGGTGATTACATATGTGTTGATATAATGGACAGATATTTTCCACTAAACACTTAGTAGTGTAAATTGTTTCAAACAAAATTGTTCACTAGATTTAAGAATTAAACATCCCACAAATAGATAGTACTGACCACTGAAGCTTTATCCTTGATTGACAAAGAAAAGCTTGAAACTGAACCTAAAAGTATTTTATTGTAGGATGATATTCATGAACATTGCAAATTAAATGAGCTGCTGAAATTTATCTTGGAAAATAAATCTAGATGATGTTTTTAGTGAAATTATGAAACTGATAAAAATCCTTTTGACAATTCCCGTGACTACATCAGAGCAGAGCACTGCTTTTCAACATTGAAAAGAAAAAAAAAATTAAGAAGCACTATGAATTCGGAAAAACTAAATGCGCTTTGCAGTACTTTCAATGGAGAATATTTCCTCAATTGTTTCCAGAGATAAGGAGAAAATTATTGAACTTTTTGTGCAAATTAAAACAAGAAAAATGGATTTCAGTTTTAAATGAATAGATCAAGCTTGAAAATGTAACATTTTAGTTTAAAGTAAGTTAAAAAGTTTCTTTTGTTAAGATTTTTCAAGTTCCTTAATACATTTTCTTTTATACATGATTTTCCTTTTACACTATTTTAAAACCCAAAGGCTAAACATTTTCTGGAGCAGCACCCCCATTGCCCGGGACTTTTAGTTATGTATGTAGTCAATCACACAACCGATTGAGCTATAAGGGGTCGAGCAAATGGTTGACAATTCAATCTAAAAGAGAGTTATAAGAAAAAGTGAAAAAATTACATAAAATATACAAAATTTTTGGGCAAACACACTGTTTTTTCCTGTTGCTCTTTTTTTAGCTTTGCGTTTTACTACTCTCTCGGGTTATACGCCTAATTAAACAAATATTTTGGGGATTAGTAATCTTTCATTTTAAATTTAGGTGCATCCGCATTTGGGTGGATAGAGGGTGGAACAACATTTAAAAAAAAAACCTCTTTGGTTGTGCCAACTGGGATCAAACCCTGATCCCCGTCTTTGGCAGTCTATTCTATTGCGAGAGTAGCGCTTAGACCATGCGGCACCGAAGGGGTTTCCTCTAGCTCCCTATTAACAATATTATAAAATCTCTACTGTAAATGTAAAACTATTATTACACATTAGTCAATGAACGTAAGTTTTTATAAAACTCAATCAAATGCAATTTTAAATTGGGTTTGGAATACTTTCAGCTCCTCTAAAGCCCTTCCGTATTCTCCCGGTTAATCCGAACTCTCGCTAATCCGGACAAGTCTCGGTTCCAATTTGTCTAGATTAAAGAGGTTCTACTGTAGGTGATTTTTTTTAACAATGTCTTAATTCCTGCCCGGGTTGAATACATACAATAAAACATAATGGGTAAAGCGGAAGGTATTAATTTTGAGTAAATGTAATGCATTTGCGTGCAAGGAGAGTGGGAAAACCATAAAAAAAACTCAGTACACCAGATCAGGATTTTTAACCCCGATCAATAGTCCAGTCCAGTCTTAAAACGAGAGTGATGTAATAGACCGCAAGGACCACTAATTAGAGTTAAGTTTGTTAGCAACAGCTGTATTATTGTTACCGGAATACACATTTGGGGGCCCTTTTTATATCTATTGACCAAAAATGAGAATTAAATATTTAGCTTTTTTTTTCCATTCTAATTTTTTCTAAATACCACGTTTACTATCTGTTGGGTTGTATGCATATGTACAATTACGTTAGTAAGTTTGATGTGAGGAGGTTCGAATTTAGAGGAGTTACACCCACATTTGGGTGGGAGAATTTTGGAAAAACCATTTAAATTTAAAACCCGCCTAAGTACACCCCCTCAAGACCGAACCATGTTATTATTATTATTTTTTTATTATTTATTTTTTAAATTTTATTATTATTTAGCACCGCGTTTACTACCCGTTCGGGTTATAGCACTTACACTAATTGTGTAATGGTAGGGTGATTGTGATATGAAAATGGAGGACTACGTTTAAGTGGGATCCGAACCACGGTGGAGGCCTGGCACTCCATACATTCACAATTTTTGATTAATATAGGTCTTGTCAGAGGTGAAGGAAAGGGTTTGGTAGGGCCGAGGATTGAGCCCGGACCTCCAGTACAGAAGTCTGACACCTTACCCCTGGACCACCAGGTCACCCCAAACATGTTATTCGCGTCATCGGCAAAACCAGATTAGATGAGCTCGACGTTAATCGGCGTTGCCCATGTTTCAAATGTATGTAGTGCCGGGTGTAGGTTCTACTTCTAGGTCAAGCTAGTTTGTAAGTCTTGCTATCCATAGGTACCAAGGCCCCGGGTGTATAAAGTAATAATGTAATTCATGGGTTTAATAAGGTGCAAAATTTAAAAACCCTAATGAAATGATCACTCTAATAAAAAAAGGTAGTAAGTTGTTTAAAGTTTGTCGAACCCCCCTCCCCCACAATTAAACGAACTATGCATTTTTTGTTGGGGGCCGGCTCCCGGTTTTAATTATACCTATCCCTATAATTTACGCCCCAAACCCCATCTTGAGTTTTATTCCAGTCCACCTCTTACACCCTGTTCTATCTTGTGCTGTTCTATCGTCCACTCATTGACCCTTTCCCAGTTGAATGTTTTTCCAATCCCCCTAACACGCTTTCCCATCTTGAGTAGTTTATCCAGTCCACCGTTACACCCTATCTCTATTTGAGTTAGTTTTCCAGTCCCCCCTCATTACAACCTTCTCTATTTGAGCTGTTATTCCAGTCACCCCATTACACCCTGTCTCTTCTTGTGTTTCTATCAGTCAAACCCATTAGACCTTCTCTTTTTTGCTGTTCTACAATCCCCCTCAAATTAGACCCCATTTAGCTTGAACAGTTTTATCCCTCCACCTCACTACACCCTATCCCCATCTTGAGTGTTCTATCCAGTCCCCCTCATTTAACCCCTATTTTTATTTTAGCTAGTTTTTATCAAGTCCACCTCATTACCCTTATCCCCTTCTTTAGCTTGTTATATCCCCGTCCACCCCGTTCCCCTGTCTCATTTTTGCTGTTCTATCCGTCCCCCTCATTGACACTTTCCTGCTTTAACTAGTTTTTCCAGTCACTCATTAACTTACTCATCTTTAGTTGTTATATCCGTCCACCCGTTACACCCTTCTCTATCTTTGGGTTTGTTCTATCCCGTCCCCTCATTACAACCCATCTCTATCTTTAGTAGTTTTATCCAGTCCACCTCTTAAACCATCTCTACTTGAGCTAGTTCTATCCAGTTACCCCGTTTCACCCTATCTTATCTTAAGATAGTTTTTCCCGTCCAAACCCCATTACCCTTATCCCTTCTTTAGTTTTTTATATCCATCCACCCCGTTAACCCCATCTCTATCTTGGTTAGTTTTCCGTCCACCTCATTAAACCTATCTTACTTGAGCTAGTTTATTGTCCACCTCTTAACCCGTCTCTATCTTGTCTAGTTTTTATCCCGTCAACCCCCCCTTTGACCCTGTTTTTTCTTTTGGTTTTTTCTATCCCGTCCCCCTATTAGACCCCATTCCTAGCTTGAAAATAGTTTTATTCCCAATCCACCTCCTACCCCTATCCCTATCTTGAGTATTCTATCCAGCCATAAATTTCACCCCATCTTTATTGAGCTGTTCTATCAAGTCCACCTCATTACACCTTTATCCCTTCTTTAGCTTGTTTTTTTCAGTCCCCCCCGTTACCCCTGTCTCTATCTTTTTTATTTATATCCGTCCACCCCATTAGACCTTCCCCATTTTAGCTTGTTTTTATAAGTCCACCCCCTTAACCCCCTCCTATCTTTGTGTTCATAGTCCCCCCCGTTCACCCTGTCTCTATCTTTTTCAGTTTTTCAGTCCCCCTCATTAAACCTGTCTTATTTTTTTGAGTTTTATCCAGTCCACCCCTTAAACCTATCTTATCTTTGTAGTTCTTCCAGTCCACTCATTAAAACCTATCTCTATCTTGAGTAGTCATCCTGTCCCCTTTTTACAACCTATCTCAAATCTTGGCTAGCTCTATCCGTTCGTCATTACGCCTATTCTTTCACCCCCATTCTAATGTTATCCTTCCATTGGTATAGGTCTTCCCAAATTCGTCTTTCCATTGGGTTTGCCAGTCAAATCTGAAAAAGGTTCTAGAATCTCCCATTGCCCGCATGTCCTCCCCCCGTAATCTACGAGACTTGATTACTCTAGAATTTTTTTTGTGAAGAGATAAGGGTTGTAACCTCCCCCTTTCTCCGTTCCGATCCTTTTCTGAACCAAACTCTTCCTAAGCCTTGTTTTAAAAAACCCCCTAATTTGTCTGTGTATCAAAGGTTAGGGGTCACCTTTCACACCCAAAGAGAAACCCCCAGAAAAATTATGTTTTTTTTTCTTTTAATGATCTCTAATCTAATTTGTTTTTGGTAGTTAAATTTGCCTAATATTTGAAATAATTGCCATGGTTAATTTAATTTATAGTTGTTGGAGTAATCTCAACTTCGTGTGCCAATCTGTGTTCTCTGTGGAGGATGTTAAAATTTTAAACTAACGTTTATAAAAACAATAAAATTTTAATATATTTAAAAAATAGTAAACATAAAATATTGCAATAGATTTTTTCACTAGTCAATTTAAAATGCGGAGGGAAACTTTTTAACTAAATTTTCTCAAACCCTTTTTTTGTAGTTTCACCCCTTTTCCTTGAAATTCAATTGTGTGACAACTTAGAACTGGAAAGGTTTGCTTTTAGATTTAAATTAACCCTAATAAAATTTTTTTTATTGTTTTTACCACCTGTTCGTTAAATTTTAAAAATTTTCATGTTGGGTAAATAGTTTTTTATTATACGTATTGATTACAACAAGGTGTATAAGGCATTTCTTTTAAAGGGGTCTTTTTATCTAACTTAACAAGTATAACTTTTATTACTCTACGCCAATCATTGATTGAAGCTTTTCAATTTTTATAAATATTACCCATTTCCCAAAAAATAAAATAATAATATGGGGAAAATGCTTAGTATGTTCCCAAAAAATGTTTTTTTTTAAAAAAAATAAAATTTGATTGCATAATAATGGTACGATAGCGGGAAAAACGGGGGGTTTTAAACCGGGGGTGTATGAGGGTGTTTTTTTCAAATTTCCCTTTCCCCGCCAGTGTGGATCACTTCCCAGTTTTAGTCCCGTTAAAGTAGATTTTTGCAAGTGTTTAAAATGGGGTCCCCTAAGTCATTGCAATAAATTTAAAGGTGGCGTATCAATGGGTGTGTAATTTTCGAAAAAAAGCGGTGTTTTTGAAAATTATCACATGCGCACTAGCCT
>JBCFYV010005690.1:0-10484 GCA_039000515.1 Timema cristinae | reverse complement strand
AAACTTCGTTTGGGGTTTTTAAAAAAACCCATTTTTGGGGTTAGCTGTATGGCTGGAAAACCAAAAATAGCTCTTGATTTTTTTTCCTTTGTTGTAATTAGCTTATTTTTTTCATTTGCATAAATTTGCTTTACTTTTATTTTTTAAATTTTTGACTTTCATAACACAAAGTAGTTTTTAATTTTGATTTTAAATCTATTTTCCCCAGTTGAGATTATTTTAAATATTAATCTATTTCCCTGGTACTTTAAATTTCTCCCCGGTTTTTGCTCCTTACACCCTAAAATATCTTCAATCAAAACGCAATACAACTTGTACAACGGACATAGAAATGTTGCTTTTGCTCTCCGCCCTCACTGGGCCTTTAAACAACGACAGAAAAATTTTCTCTAACCAAAAAATTTTTTTCCTCTTTAAAGTCATTTATCCGGGTTTCGCGGTGAGATTTTTTAACATTTATTTTTGTCCTTAAATGTTTTCTTTTCTTTTTGGGCAAAAACTAAACGAATGAAGATGAATGATGGGGGATGAGGGGTAAAATGAATAATGGCCTAGCCCGTTGGTCGGGCAATTTGATTTGGGGCCTAAACTGTTGGCAGACAGGGGCCTTATACCCCGGGAAGATAATTTCTGAAAAAAAGCCCGGGAAAACAATTTCCCCCCCTTGGTAGGAAAAATATATTTTTTTTGAAAATATGGGGTTTAACTTTTTGGGTATTCAAGGAATTTAAAAATAAAATTTGGATAAAAAATTAATAATATTTTTCCAAAAGCTAGTAAAGGGGAAAGGGGAGGGGTTTTAGAAGGAAACCCCGTCTTGGACAAAAAGTGGTGTTTGTGGTGTAAGGTGGCAACAAAGTTTTAGCATGCTGCCTAGGTGACAGGCTGCCCCATTTTTAAAGAAAATGTCACTACAGAAGATAGCAAAGGGTATGTAGCCCCCCATATCATCCACGGTTGGTCCAGACTTATTCTTTCTTTATCTGGGGGAAAAGATTGTTCTAAAATTTTTCATTTTGGGTTTTTGACTTCCTTTGCCGAAAAAACCAAAATTTTAAAATCTACTATTTGCATGATTTCATGATTTTCTTTGTAGGTGGTTGGGGTCCCACAAATCCCGCAAAATGTTTTTCGCTTATTCTTCTACGGGTAATTTTGTTTTCCTTGTGTCCCAACCCTCGGCAACTACACAACTGAAAACCCCTCTGTGATTTGGGGGGCCCCGCGGTTAGACCAGCCACTTTGATTGGGCTACAAGCCCCAAATGACAGTGCTCCCAAACCCTTTTGAAAAATGGAGAACGGGGCACTGCAAGCGGCGAAAATGCCCGTGATTGGGTTCAGTGTAAAGCCATGCCATTTTGGGTACTTGAAGATGTGGGATTTTCCCGAAATGGGGGTTTGATGCTTTTTTGTTTTGGGAAATCCTTAGAAAAACAGTGGGGAAAATAAAATTTAATCACCTTTTTTAAAAAAGTGCCAAAAAAATTTTAAAAAGGGAAAAAAAAATAATTAATAACTAAAAAAAACTTTTCCCCCCCCGGGAAAAGGGCTCTGCATTTTCCCCTGCTTGTTTAAAAGGCGACTTTAAAAGGGGGAAAGGGTTTTGCATAGGAAAAATTTTTGGGTTTTTTGCGGAAAGGGTTTTAGGCCCCCCCGTTGGAAAGAAACCCTTGGGGGAAAACAACTGGCTTCTTTTGGCCAAATTTTAAAAGGGGGCCCAAATTTCACTTGAGCTCCAAAAATGGAAAAAAGTCAGTCGTAATTTTTTTAACAAAGGGGCCCCCGAGGGGGAACAATAACCAGGTACCCTACTTTGAGAAAAGATCGGGTTTTTTTTCATTGAAAATTTTTGGATTTTTAAAAAATTTACTCTTTTCCCCGCAAACCACTTGCTACAGACCCCTTTTCCTTTGGGGATTGGGCCCCAAGGGAAAGGTTTTTCATGTCTAGCAAATTTCTTTGGGGGCCCCTTGGGGGGGGGAGCTAACAAAAGGGCCCTTTTGTGGTAGTACCCCCTGGGGAAAAAAACCCTGTGGCAACTCATTTATAGGAAGCAAAAAATAGTAAGGTCGCCCAACCAAATTTTGGGAAAGTTTAATTTCCCGGGAAATGGCAAGGCCTCACCCCGAACAAGCAAAGTTTCCAAAACCCCAAACCCCCTCAGCCCTTTTCCCTCAAAAAACGGTGATAAAGCCCGCGCCTTGTAAGATATGGGTAATTTGAAAAAATGCACCCCAAAGGCCTTAAGATCATAATTCAGACCACAACCGATAAGACTTCCAAATAAATGGCAAAATTGTTTTTTAAAACCCTTGAGCAAATTGTCTAAAATACAGGGGAAAGTTTTTAACCACACATTCCCCAAAAAACGGCAGGGAGTGTTCACGTTTATTTGACTGCGTGACCGTTTAGGAAAATTTTGTGAAGGGCTTGCAAATTTTAACATGTAACCCAAGTTAATGGGACAGAATAACAATAAAAAAAAAGGATAAAAGGGAAAAATACTGATTTTTTGCGACTCTTAGCCTTTTCCCCAAAGGGGGTTTTAGCAGATTTCCCCATCTTTAGGGTCTGGCGCGTACGTCCCTAACTCCGCCAACCATTTTCAGTTCCAGGGAAATTTGGGGTTTGGAAGCAAAGAGCCATGGTAAGCTAAACCCGTGCATATTGCTGCAAGGGTCTTTTTCTCTGCCTGGTCTTTAGGCCTTCCAAAATGGAAGGCAGAGAAAAAAAAATCTTGGGGGATTCAAACTGAAAGAAAAACCCCCTTTTTCCCAGTCACGCAAAAAAATATTTTATTTACTTCAACGCCCCAGTCGGTTGTTTTTTCAGAAATTGTACAATCAAATTTTTATGTATAACATAGAAAAACAGACTGTTGGTGCTGAGTCTAAATTGAATCGGCCCTCTTTCGGGGCCCTTGATTTGTGGTAGGTCATTCAAAAACCTTCTCGATGACCAAAATCCGCGGGGTTTTCCCCGACGCGACCCAGAACACTCCCCGGTGTGTCCAGGAGCCTGTTGGACACGTATAGATGTAGGGTTTCGGATTCCAGGGTAAATTTTAAGATGAGGCCATGCCCTTTCGGGGAATCCCCCTGAAAAACCTGGCCGTGTTGTCTTTCCTGAGCCCCTGGTTTTTGATTCTTCCTTTTCCCCGTAAAGGGGTAGCAGCCCCGCGACCATCTCCGCCTCGTTGATTTCAGTAGGGCTGGCCAGTCGCTGCACCAGTGAGGCGTAGGGTCCGGGCTGTATGCTGCCACCGACCAGGGTGTGGCGTCGGAGAACACCGTGGTTGGAGTAGTTCTGGGCCGCTTCCAGGTGCAAGTCGTCCATCTTGGGAAGGAAAGGAGTTTTTCGGCAAATCACTGGTTTGTATCAGTAGAGTCGCGCGTAGGCATAGGCGGGCCCCGGTGGCTGTGACCCACCAATGCTAGGTAGCCGGCGATCCTCTGCGTTTCCTTCTCATTGGCCGATGTCAGGTTTTTTCAACAGTAAGGGTTGCTCGTTTCTGCGCTGCGTCTTTGAGTCTTAGGGTAGTGGTGGTCGTGTCTATCTCAAAGCCTAAATAGGTGAGCTGTCTCACTGGACGACTTCCTCTCATTGATGGTGAGACCCAAAGATTCTAGCAGGTTTGGGATGTGGTGTAGTTCCTCTGGGTCGTAGCTGTGAAGAGGTAGTCGTCCAGGTATGCGACGGCTTTGGTGTTGGTGAGGAAATTTGTGATCGCTTCCCCGATTGCCTCCACGCTGATCCTCTGGAGTATGCTGGGGGACAAGCTGTGGCCCACCGGGATCCTGGTGACGGCAAATTTTTTTGTCCCCTGTAGTACACTCGGAGGAATTTGCGTGACGGCTCAGCTACTGGGATCTGGTAGAACCCGGATTCTCAGGTCGATCTTCCAGAGGTAGGAATTTTCCAGTATCTGGGAAAGGGTGACGCCGGCTGATTTGAGTGAGAAGGTCGGCGTGTTGATGTATCCGTCCAAGCTGACATATCTTGGATGATCCTGATCTCCCCGCTGCTCTTCGGTATGAGGAACAGCGGGGACGCGTCACATACATCTTGTCTTTTTTCCAGAAGTCCATTTTTCAGCCAGTCCTGGATTATTGTGTCCATTTGGTCAGATGTCTTGGTCTTGCAGAAGGTTGTGGGGGCATCTTTGGGTCTGGGCATGTCCACGTCCCGTCAAGGGTCAGGAAATCTGCGTTTTTTGTTCCACATCACTGGCCGGATTGGAGGGACCGCTGTGCTCATGTAGTTGCAGTTCTGGAGCTTCACATATGCGGTTCCCTCTTGCTCCCATAGTGTTTAGAACTCCTTTCCCAGGCTGGGAAGGTGAGACGCCTTCTACCGAATCTTCGTTCCAGTCACTTGCTTCCTCTTCTTGTCCCTGATTTCGTCACTGGGGGCTGAGTCTCTGTTGACTTCTGGTCTCCTTTTGACCGGTATCTTGGCGGCTGGTTCAGGATCCACTATCGATGCCCATCTGTTTGATGAGGTCGTCGAGTGAGTCTGTTGTAGGTTCTTGGATGTTCAGTGTTGTGGCGGCCTCTTCGTACCATCTACTGATTTCTGAGACATCTGGGAGGGGTCCTCCCCATAGTCCGTCTCTGCTTCCTGATTCGGGCTTGTGCTATCACTGGTTGCTGGTTCCTCAAACCCTGCAGAACTGTTGTCGATACTAAGGTTGAGCCCGTCCCAGATGTCCAGTTATCGTGGGGCCAGGTCCTGCCATTTTGTTGATGTTAACATGGTCCAAAAGGCTGTCTTCTTCGGTCAGCTCTTGTTCCTCGGGTATGTTGACATCTTAAAGATTGTATGGCGGAGCTAATCCAGCGGCGTGATATACTTTCTTCTAGTGTCTGTTGACTCGGTGGGGATTTTTACTTCTAGCCATAGTTGTTGCCCCTCCTCTCCCCACCTTCTGACTCCATATCTCATAGCCAGATTGTCAGCCATAATATTAAAATATGTCCTTACTGACATTGCACAGTTAATGTTGCAAATAATCTTCATGACTCATGCCACTGCTTTCTACTCAAGACAATATTGCACATAGTGCCCCATCTTAGGTGGCCCCAAATTTACACAAGATAGGACACCTCGCTGGAGGTGGTCCTCACCATTCGTGCCCTGAAGATTTCCTTCTCAGTGAACGACCTTGATCCCAACTCACCTGCGGCTGCTGTTGCGCTGCCCACAATCACCTCTGGGACTCCAGAGGTTAGGTTGGGTGGCGAGGCTGCAAAGGCGAGACCCACTAGGGCTTTAAAGAAAGTCTAGTGAGGAACTGCCAAAAATAATATAAACAAAGAGGTGTATCTAAGCCTTGGCACAAGGAAGCAACGCCTCAGACTGTGCTGGAGAAATGAAAGGCTCTCCTAAAGTTGAAGGTCCAGGAGAGACTTAGATAGGCAAAAAAGACTTAAGAAGGTCTTAAATCACTTTTTATTTTCAAAGATAGTGCTATGGATTGTGTGAAAGAAAGATAGTGTTATGGATGTGTGAATGAAAGATAGTGTTATGGATTGTGTGGATGAAAGATAGGGTTATGGATTGTGTGGATGAAAGATAGTGCTATAGATTGTGTGGATGAAAGATGGGGTTATGGATTGTGTGGATGAAAGATAGTGCTATAGATTGTGTGGATGAAAGATAGTGTTATGGATTGTGTGGATGAAAGATAGTGCTATAGATTGTGTGGATGAAAGATAGTGCTATAGATTGTGTGGATGAAAGATAGTGTTATGGATTGTGTGAAAGAAAGATAGTGTTATGGATTGTGTGGATGAAAGATAGTGCTATAGATTGTGTGGATGAAAGATAGTGCTATAGATTGTGTGGATGAAAGATAGTGTTATGGATTGTGTGGATGAAAGATAGTGTTATGGATTGTGTGGATGAAAGATAGTGTTATGGATTGTGTGGATGAAAGATAGTGTTATGGATTGTGTGGATGAAAGATAGTGTTATGGATTGTGTGGATGAAAGATAGTGTTATGGATTGTGTGAATGAAAGATAGTGTTATGGATTGTGTGGATGAAAATAGGGTTATGGATTGTGTGGATGAAAGATAGTGTTATGGATTGTGTGGATGAAAGATAGTGTTATGGATTGTGTGGATGAAAGATAGGGTTATGGATTGTGTGGATGAAAGATAGTGCTATGGATTGTGTGAATGAAAGATAGTGTTATGGATTGTGTGGATGAAAGATAGTGCTATAGATTGTGTGGATGAAAGATAGGGTTATGGATTGTGTGGATGAAAGATAGTGTTATGGATATTTGTGGATGAATACATTTATATCAATAAATAATGTTGCTATTACAATGAAATTGTAGGGGCTTCTCTGATTATGTTGTGGAAATTAAATTACCACTTTCTTCCCTGTATCCTTCCATCTCATATTTGCAGGAAAGCCACTTCCAGTCTGCTGTTAACTCGATGCTTTGTGGGTATAATGTATATTGTACCGACAAGCCATTCTTTGATTGGGCCATTGTAAGTGTTGCAATACTCGCACGTAGCGATATGTACCATAAATATATAAATATTGTTTCTGATCTTCAAGTGATCACTGACCCTATCTACCTTTCTATGGAAGTGACAGTATGCACCACAAGCTAATCCAACGAGTTTGCAATGCATAAGCAGAACATCTAGCGTCATAGTATTGACTTCTTCAGGGTTGATGGGAGGACTATAATGCTCCCTTAACTTTAGTTGAACTGACCTACGCCCTTCCTGTGCAAGCTGCCCCCTACTGGACAGGCTGTTGTACCTCTAAAATAGTGTTTGGGAATCTTGTCAGTTCTCAACACTATGGAGGCAGGCATCTGTTACTCCTATACCTAAAAGTGGCAAAGATAAACCAGAGCTAACTAGCTACAAACCCATAACCTCAATAAAATATTAGAAATAATAAATAAACGATTTATATTGTATTTAGAATCCTGCAATCTGTTATCTGATATTCATGGTGGTTTTTGCATAACTGATCCACAGTGGACCATTTGGTTTGACTGAGACAGATATTTGTGACGCTTTCTTCCATAAACAGCACCTTTTGGCTGTCATCTTGGATTTGGAGAAGGCGTACAACACCATCTGGCGGTACGAAATATTGAAAACACTCAAATTGGAAGTTCCAAGGGAACCTCCTCGTTTTTTTAGTTAATTTTATGTCAGGTAGATATTTCTGGATAAGGTTGAATAACACCTTATCTGATGATTTTTATTCAATAAAATGGGGTAAGCTGTACATCCATTATTGCGATAAATAGCATTGTGGGCAACATGCACCTACCTGTCTGATCATGCCTTTTCGCGGATGACTACGCAATTTATTGCAGTTATTCAAGTCTCCACAGGTATGAACAGTAGATACAGCTTTCTGTCAACAATCAATGTACAAGGGCATCTCCACAGCCACTTCCACTTCCAAAGAATGTGCGGTATACACCCAGTCCCCAATACTATAATAGATCATGTTATTTTACCAGTCAGCAATTGTAAAGCTCCTGGGGTTTTTATTTGATTTTAAATTAAATGAGGATCCATCAAACCAAAGACTTGAAAACTGGATTTGCTTTAAATGGTTAGCAGCTGCTCTTGGGGTGCTGATCGGGAAACCTTGATGCACCTCTCTAGGGCCTTGGTGAGATCAAACTTGATTAGAGCAGCTTCGTTTATGGCTCAGATGGTGTCCATCATGCTGGCATACAACTGGCTACTGATGCTTTTCCTACCACTTCAGTCGTCAACATATGTGCCGATGCCGGTGAGCCCCTCTTTCTTACCGCCGGTCCTTACCACTAGCATCTTGCGTGTCAAACTGCATTGCATGCCAAAGCATATTTCTTACCATCCCATCCTGAAAATCATGTCTTGTATGAAACCAAATGGCATAGTATGAGGCCGGTTGGGATCCGGATGCTATCGGTTTTTGACTCGTGTTGGATAGACCTGTCAAAGGCTATCTCCACAGCTCCAGGTCAAGTTTCTCCCTGGAAGATATACCTTCCTAAATGTCATCTTGATCTTGCCAAGCCACCTAAAGCCACAACACTGCACATTATAAATGAAAGGACCTTTAATGAGCTCCTCTACTCTCGCTTTCAGGGATTCAAACCTATCTAGACAGACGGTTCTAAATCTGGAGCTTCTGTGGAATGTGCTTTCGTTGTGGAAGGATTCAATTTTAAATTTAGTTTACCTGGTTAATCCAGTGTTTTTACGGTGAGATTATAAGCCATTTTTAAATCCAGGGTTCCTACTATCTGGAAAGTCAGGAAAGTCTGGGAAAAAAATAATAGGAGGAGGGATGATGGTGGCGCGCGCTTTGTTCTTGCCATGGTGAGAGTGTTGTTGTTGTTGTTGTGTCTCCTCCCTCCTCGACCCGACCGAGTCCCGAGGCCTGTCCACCATTCCTTTTATAGTCGCCTCTCGGACGGATACGGTGGAAGGTCCCAAGGGGACAGCCGAGAGCGAGGAAGAAGGAGACATTTGGCTAATGCCTTTATTACATACAATGGGTACATTAGATATATAACAAGTCAAACAAATCTGTATTTACATGTTCAGGGTGAAAAATTCCTGCCGTCCTTGCCTCTTCTCCCAGTAGTCTTTCTAAAATCTGTCATGATGGATGGTCCGCGGGGTTCCACTCAGTCAATCCAAAAGGTGTCCCATGGAATTTCGGGGTGGTGTTCATGACGCTAGGGGAGGTTAGGGGTCCCCGCATTATTGAAACCCAAAACCTCTCCCTTTTGAAATGGTATAGAAACCCCATTGGTTGTCCATCCCGGGGTAGACCCCCTTTGTCGTCTCTCGGATGCCCCCCGGATGCGAGTAAACCCCCCCACTTCGGTTCGTTGTTTTCCATGGGCCTTGAAAAAGGCTCTGAACCATGGCGACGTTCTCCAGGGGATTGTAGGTTGCCAAGGCCCAGGGGGGGCATCAGAAAGATGCTAAGGGCTCGAGGGGAAAATTCCAGGGGCCTTGGTTCATCTGGAAGAGATAGGTTTGGTGCAACCCCCGGTGCTCTCCTATAGCTCTTGCAGTTGCGTAACCGGCCCATCGGGGTTAACCCAACCCAAAGCGTTTAACCCGGCAATCCTTGGCTTCCTTGTGGTGAAATTGCCGGATGTCTAAGTAGTAGCAGCGACTTCCGGGGGGAGTTTCAGGTGTGATTCTAAGTGTTGAGAGGGTGGTTCCAGTTCGATGCTGAAATAAATGATATTCCTGGTTGTTTCCCTTAGAGGTTTGTTCTTGTTGCAGGGGAAAAATTCAAGGGGTAAGGCTTAAAAGTGTTAAAAATTGGATTACTTCACAGGAATGACCCATTTTTAAAAAAGTTTTTTAATGCCATTCTTCCCTCTTCTCTTCCTCCCCTTTCATTCCACCAGAGTATTTCCTTCTTCCCCTCTGAAAACTTGTCCTCCCTAACCCCCTCTGTCGCCCTACTAGACTTTTCAAAACCCGGGTTTTCATACGGTCCTTAAAGACCTGAAATTTTTAATGATCTTTTTCAAGGTCTGGAAATGTCCTTTAATTGCTCGGGCCTTGAAAAGACCTGGAAATTTTCCATGTTTCCATTTTTTTTTGAAAGGGTTGTGAAGAATGGCTGTAAAGACCCCGATTTAAGATGCAGTGGAGCGTGAAAAATCGCTTATGATGTCAACCCATGGGTTGGGTCTTATAGAGGCAAGGGGGTACATATGGGTACGCATTAGCGTAAATGTTATGAAATACAATGTTTGCTTTAATTTTCCCTTTTTTTAAAAATTTTAATTTCTGTGTATTTACAATTTTTTTTTTTTTTAAATTGCTCTAAAACCCTCTACCATTTTTAAAATTCTTTTAATATTTATGAACAACCTATTTAAAACTTTTAAACACTTTAATTTTTAAATTTTGCACTAAAATGCCGGGTGATAGCTATTAGTTCATTCCCATCCACCTTTGTGCTTTAAATTTTTGGGTTTTAGCTATATACAATATTTAATGAAACTAAATGATTACACTAACCAATAAAACAGGGGTAAAAGTGACTAAAGTTAAATTTCATTTTATAGTCCTATCTGTGTATTAAATTTACAGAAAAGTTATTTTTTCCATCTCTTTTAAAATTTTTACGGTTTATAATTTCCTTTTCATTGACGGTTTAGCTTATGGCAGCACGAGAAAATTTGTTCGTTTCGTGATTATAATTACACTATTCCATGAGTCTGGGGCTCTCACTGTCCAAATTGTACTTTGGCAATCCCTTAAAATGGTTTTCTAAACACCTTGGGTCCCTTTTGTGGATTCCTAGTCAGCTGGGCTCTCAGGAAATGAATTTTTAAGCAGGAATTCATTCCCTGGTGAGGCTTGCTTTATGTCAGTCTATGGACTAAGGGCTTATGTTTACGGGGTTTTATGATCTAGCACGAAAATGGGTTTTTGACCTATGGTCAGAATAAATTGTGGTTCATTA
>JBCFYV010005689.1:0-12529 GCA_039000515.1 Timema cristinae | reverse complement strand
AGATTCCAAAATTTTTCCAATCTTTTCTCCATATGAGGTAATGAAAATTTTGGTTTATTTTTTTTTTTTTTTTTTTTTTTGGGGTTTTTTTTTTTTTTTTTGACCCATTATTTTCATTTTGAACTCTTTTTATTTGGCAACGGGTTGATATATCGACCATTTTTTCTTGCATTAGAAATTTCCTTTTGGGTTTTTTAAAAGAAAATAAATTTTTTGTGATTTTTTTAAAATTTTAAAAAAAAAATTGTTTTTTAAGACTTGGGGGCAACTTTTTTAAAACCAAACAATTAAATTTGATAGGGTAGCAAATTATGGACGTTTAATTGAAGTTTTTGGGAAATTAAAAGGGTTAAGTTCCCGGGCCAGAATTTTACGAGCTCAATTTTAATAAATATTTTTTTGAAGGGGCCTTCTAAAACAATGTTGTGAAACCCCCTTAAATTTATTTGTTATGTTTTAAAAATATAAAACCCTTTTAAATTTTTTCCCTTTCTTTTAATTAATTTTAAACGTGGCCCATTTTAGATTTACGTTTTGATTAATATTCAACAAATGTTTTAATTAAAATAAATTACCTGAAATTCTTTGTTAGAAACAACTCTTGTTAAATATGGATGTTTCTGGTTTAAAACCGTAAATGAGTAAAAACCCACTGCCACGTTCATAAGTGAAAAAGTAGGGAAAAAAATCTAAAACAAAACAAAAAGTTTCAAAAGGAGATTAAGATTTTTTAAAAATTTATAAATGCAAATTTTGTTTTTTGATTAACTTTTTTTAAAAAAAATTTTTGACTTGGAAAATAAAAAATTACAAAACCCAAAGTTGTCTCCATTTAAAATGTGTTCTATTATTAGTTCACAAATTAAAAAAATTATATATATATTTTGTACTGAAGGGGTGTAATAAAAAAGGCCATAAATTTATATTACAAGAAGAAAAGCTATATTTAAATGATTTACAAAAGGGAGTTGGGAGAAAAGAAAAGGGAAAGTTAGGTTTTAATATTGGTAAACCAGATATACAACACGGGGGAAATTTGGTCCAAAGATTTCCCTAGAAGTGAACATGTTTTCAATACAAAATGAAAAAAATAGGGGAAATTTCATTTGGGTAAAGGAATTCAGTTTGATTTCTAAAATTTTTGGAAAAAATAGGGGTATAATACTCGTAAGAGTAAAAAAAAAAGCAAAAACAAATTTACTAAACAGCTGAAGAGAAGATAGAGGTAGTATTAGGAGAAGGAAAAATTTGGTTTCCGGAAGGGGGAAAGGTACAAGAAAATTTTATTTAATGGGTAGGGATGGTTTTGAAAAGATTCCTAAACAATAAGGGAAAAGGGGTGGGGAAATGTTTCATGTTCTGTAAAAGGGTAAATTTAACAGGGTAAGCTAGGGAAAAACCCGCTTCGGGGCCCCATGGTCTAAACTCTACTTTTACATTTTATTATTTTTGCACCCCGTTTTTATTTCCGTTCGGGTTTTACGCACTTACGATAAATTTTTTTGGTTGGGGATTGTGAGAAAGGGAAAAGGAGGACCACAGTTTAAGTGGGAAACCGAACCCCCGGGAAGGCCTGGCATTCCCACATTCAAAGATGGGCTTGTCGAGGTGAAGGAAGGGTTTTGGAAAAACGATAATTCTGTGCCGGGAAAGAGGTTGAACCCGGCCCCGCACAGAAGTCGACAAATTTTCCCCCGACCCCCCCCGGTCACCCCACCCTTTATTTTTCAATATACTAAGATTGCCTATGATGAGGAGGTCGGGTTTAAATCTCATTTGGGGTGTACTGAGTTTTTTTTCAAAAAGGGTTTTCCATCTCCTCCGTGAAAAATGGGTATACTTCCTTAAGTAAACCCCCAAAATCCCAAAAAACCAATTGCGTAATTATTATATAAGCGAATAACCCAAAACGATTTGTGGACATGGGCAAAAAAAAAAAAAAAAAGCTAGTAGAATTGTGAGAAGACCCCCAAGAAATTGATACATATAAAAAAGATTAATAGTTAACTTTTACAAAAAGTAAAGTTTAAAGAGTAGGTTGAATAAGGAGACCCCAAAAACCCGGGAGATGGGGAAAACAGTACAGTGTAGTGTTTTTGGGAAAAAAGCCAAAATTTTTATATTTTTATTAAAATGAAAGTAAAAAAAAATGTTATTGTTGTTTAACTTTTTTGGGTGTACACCCGGAAATTTTGTGTACCCAATTTTAGCCATGGGGTTTTTGAAAACACCATCATTTGTGGTTGGCTGTGCTTGATTTTCATCATTGGGGTTGAAAGTTTAAGGCCTTATTAACAATTTCTTATAGGTACCTATAAAAGGATACAAGGGGAAACCCCCAGGTATAAAAAATATAAAAACAATTTTTTTTAATGTATCATTTGGTCGTTAGTGACCCAATTTTCAACTTTGGTGAAGAAAATTTATTTCACTTTTAATGATTTCTTGTGGCTGGCTAAATTTTTACAAAGTTTTGGAAAAAAAAGTCAATATTCGGGTTTTTCTACCTAAAATTTGTAGCCACACTCTTTGCACCAATTATTGTTTTACAAAATGACAACACACACTCAATTACACAAATAACAAATTTGGGTTTTTTTTTTATTTCGAGTGCCCCAATTTTTTTGATGGAGAGTTTTTTATTTTTTACTGATGTCTCAATCGTTCCCCCATGCGTTATTCGTTTAGGTTTGGGGTTGTGTGGCCAAACTATAAGGGTTACTTTTTTTTATATACAATAGCGTTAACCAAATTTTGAAATGTTGTCATCATTGTAGCCCGAAAGATCTATCTCCCTTTCGGGAGTATTGCATGTTTTGTTAGAATCAAAAAACCTAAGTGACCATCACATTAAATGTTCTTTTAAAATGCCTACGCAAAAAAGATCTTTTTGTTTTTGTCATTGGATTTTGCTTTTTTTTGTCTTATGTGCCAAAATTTTAACATTTGTACAAAAAAAAATAAAGACTTTTATAGGCATTAGGCCGGTAAATTAAAGTTGCTCTTCCTTTATAAGTGGGGAAATTTTTTAGTTTAAGTCTTTTAAAATGTTATTAGAATGTAATTTTTTTAGAAAGAATTTTCAGTTTAGGCACAATGCTCACAAATGTAAAACCAACAATTTAAAAACAAAAAAATGCATATGGCAGGCAAGCTAAGCTAAGAAAAAGGGTTTTATGGGTTTTGGATCATTTGTACAGAGACATGCTACTTTTGCCCCGAAGGAAATATTTGCAAAGATTCTACATTAACAATGAAAATCACAATCCTAAAGTGGAAAACTTTTTATTTCTAACTATTTAAATAGTCACTGGCCAGACAATCCGTGGACGAAAAACAATTTGACGCAGTGAGATGAGCCGAGAATGTTTTGGAATAGGGGCATCTTCAAAAAAGGTAAATTTTGGGATCTGATGGAAGAAATACAAAATTCCTTAAAATTGTGTTACTCTTAAGGTTCATGTTTTAAAATTTTGTTTGATTTTTTAGGTGAAAATTAAAAATTGAAAATTTTAAAATTTTTTTTTAAAAATTTTAAATTAGGCCATAAAAAAGGTTATAAAGAATTTGTTAATCACATTAAAATGTAAACAAATTGACCAATAAGGCTTTAAAAAGGGAAAGGTTGGTGGCAATTGAAAAACTTTGGGAAACTTAATGGAAAAAAAAAGTTTATATTCCCTCCGATTCTTTTAAAATTCCCTTCTCCAACAGTAACTTAATTTCTCCACAAATTGCAAGCCAAAAAAAATAATATTTTAAAACAATTAAGAATTTTAAAATTTTAAAAATAATTTTTTCAAATTATTTAAAAAAAAAATAAAATTTTTTTTAAAAAACCCAAAATTACCAATTATTCCTAACCCCCCCCCTTAAATTATAAATAATGTGCACAAGGAATTTATTTTGGCTTTCTATATATTCTATATTTATTTAATATTTTTATAATAAAAAATTTTTTAATTAAAATTTTTTTTTTAATTAAATATTATGAATTATATTAAAAAATTTAATTAATAACTATATTTAAAAAAATCTAGGAGGAATAATATTTTTGTTGTGTGGGGCAATTTTTTTTAAAGTAATTTGACTTATTCAATCAAACAGGTTTAATCCAACTTGGAATTGGGAAATTTGGAAATGGGAATACCGTTAAAGTTAATTTTATTTTTAAATATTTTTCTTTAGAAATTGTTTAAAGGAGGAGGGAGGGTTTTTAAATTTTAATAATGGGCCGAAAAATGTTTTGGGTAAAGTTTGTGGAAGGGACATTTAAAAACACCCTATTTATTTTTTTCCTCTGCCTTTTCAAAATTAAAAGTTTTTCCCCTTGAATGATTCCTAAATTTAAACAAAAAACAAAGGGGTAAATAATCAATTATATTTTTAAATAAAAAAATTTTTTAAAAAAATTTGGATTTAAAAATAATGAATTTTTTGAAAAACCAAAAAACCATCAACTTTTCCCCGGTCTTTTGTAATGTTTAAAGGGAAGAATTTTTCTATGGTTATCCATTGGATAATTTTTTTAATTTTGAATTAAAACCTATTAAAATTATTTTAAATTAATTAATTTTTATATATTTAAAAAAAATATCAATCCAAATTTTTTAAAAATTTAAAATTTTTAAAATTTTTTGGGTTTTGGTGGATTTTTCTACAAAAAAAATTTCATAGAAAATACCAAAAAAATTTAAAAACAATAAAATTAAAATTTTAAAATTTTACAACTTTAATAGTGGGTTTATTTTTTTGGTTAACTTTATTATGGGGTTTTTCTCCAAAAAAAAGGAATTTTAAACCCCATTTGGGAAAAGGTTAATTTGGGCGGGCCAGGTTAAACCCCTTTTTTATTTTTTCCCTTAAATTCCAAATGTTAAAAAGTAAATAAAAATAGGAATTTTAAAAAAAAATGTAAAATATTAAATTTAATCAAATTCATTTAAATGAAAAAATTAAGATCAATTTTAGTAAAAAATTAAATATTTTTGTAGTTAAAATAAAAAGCCAATTAAAAATTCCATATTTTAGTATGGGAAAAATTAAAAATAAGGTATCTATTGAAATTAAAAATTTTCTGATCATAAAAAAGTTTTAAGGTATTTACAAACCTCCAACCAACAAAAACCATACAAGTAACACTAATTATCATTCTCGCAATTTGGGTAATAATTCTTTTAAAATACAACCATGCAATTTTAAGTTTAATAAAAATTTTGTGCCCTTTCAACATTATCCAAGCTAATTTTTATTAATAATAATAATTTTTTCATCATTATTAAATTTTAGAAATCTTAACAATTTCCCTTTATCCTTTTTATTTTTCCTATTTTTTCAAATTCGTTTAAACTCATCTAATAATCAAATAAAAGGTTTTTTTTAAAAATAAGTTTAAAACCCAGAATTATTCATTTAGGTTTTAAAATTTATTTTAATTTCATTAATGTTATTTGTTTTTTTCTCTGAAAAATTTTTAACCCATTTAAATTTATGTTTTAAAAATTTTTATTTTTAAGTCTTTTTTTAAATTTATTTTTTGAAATTAAAACTTTAAATTTCCGGATTTAATTTTATTTATTACAAACCCAACCAATAACACTTAAAATTTAAATTTAAATATATATTGTTATTTCTGATACTTTAAAAAAATTAATTTTTAAAAAAAAAAATTTTAAAAATTAAACATTTAATAGGAATAACTCAAAAAAAAATTAAAAAAAATTAAAGCCAATTTTTAAAATTTTAAAATTTAGAAAAAAAAGAAAAGGGTTTAATTTAGAAAAAAAATGCAATTATTTAATAATTTGTTTCAAATGGTGCACCCCTTCTTTAAAAATTTTATTTGAATTGTTTAAATATTGGTTTCGTATAAAACTTTTTAAACAATATAATAAAAATTTATAAAGGGTTTTAAGGGTTAACTTATATATTTTAAAAAAAAATTTTTAATTTTATTTCTTCTTTTAAAAAAAACCTGGTTTAAATAACAAAAAAGAGATAAGTAAAATTTTTAAAAAAAAAAACCCCTTTTAATTTTAAAACTATTTTAATAAATTTTAAAAGTTTTATAGGTTGAAGTTTTTTTTGCTTGAAAAATTTATAAATCAATAATAGTTTTAACTTTTGAATTTATTTAATTTTTTAAATTATCTGAATACCTAATTTTTTTGGGGGGGGTTAGGTTTTATAATAATTTAAATTTAAAATGGGATTTTTAAGAGGATAAATGGAAAATGTAAAAAGGGGGCGTAAAATTCCTAAAAAATAGAAATATACTTGTTCACTTTATTTTTTTTCATTTTCTTTTGTTTTTTTATTCATTTTTTATTTAAAAAATTTTTTTACATTAAAAATTTTAATAAAAAAAAAATTTCCAGGTACTAAAAATTCAACAAATTATTTATTTAGAGCTTGTTATTCACATTTGGGCACGACTCCCACACTGACGATCAATGGGGACACCGATTAGGTGAAGCACCCAGGAGATTATTATACGTTTGACTTGATATGCACTGCGCAGGGCTCGACTCAACTCCCCAGCGGAGGGAAGGGGCCCAAGAAGTACTAGGAGATGGACCACACTCCCCCAATCACCCAAATGGTGGGCAATACGTCGCTAAGTCTCTCTCAGATGACATGCGCGATGGGGGGTTAATAAAAATATTTAAGTTTTTTTACTTTCAAAGAAGTTTTCTCTTCTTTACTTTTTTTTTATTTCCGTCTCAGTAATCTAAAATGATAAAAAAAGGTTCTCGCACATCCCTATTTAACAAATTTATTCTGCAGGTCATTTCTTATCGCCATTTAAAACAGCATCATTTGCTTGTAAAACACTTCCATTCACTTTTTTCTGTTTGTACACCAAAATGTCCTTTAAGGTGCTGGGGGTCAGGGGGAAAAGTGTCGGACTTCTATGTGGGCGGCCGGGGTTCATCCTCGGTCCCGGCACAGTTTATTGATTACCAAAAACCCCTTCCTTCCCTCTGACAAGTGTGTTTAATCACAACTTTTGATGTGGGAATGCCAGGCCCCCACCGTGGGTTTGGTTCCACGTTAAAAATGAGGTCTTCATTTCATTGCTACCTATATTCACATTAGCGTAAGTGCGTGAAACCCCAAGGGTCTAAGACCGGTTGTATTTAAAAATAATAAAAAGTGTCCTCACAAGAAACCCAAACATTTATCATGCAAACATAAAAATCACAACCTTTCTAACACTCTGTTTAATGCCAAAAAAATTGCCCAAACTCCCTCACCAAAAACACACTTTTTCTTCCTCAAAACCCTTAATTGCATTTATAACCATGCATCCCCAAAATACTCTCTAAAAACTTCTATAATATCTATTCACTAATCATATGTTTTCCAGATCAACAAATCCCAAATAAATTTTTCCCTCACTCCCAAAAAAGTTCTCAATCATTGTTGCAATGAAAAATATCGGTCCATGAAACCCTCTCCCGGGTATAAAACAAAGCACACCCAAATTTATCCCGTTTTTTTCCCCACCTACTCATTAAAACGTTTCCAAAAAACTTTCCCTAGAATAAATTAAGTAAATAATTACAGGGGAAAAAACTAATTCAGCTATTTTCAATGCCCATAAAGGAAACCCAAATAGTGAGGTTATCAAAAATATTCTGTTAAACCACAAAATTTTTTAAACCCAAAGTTTTAAATAAAGTCAAGGAAGCTAAAAAATTTAAAAAAAGATTTAACTCTGGGTATGATTCAATTTTGTAGATTTAAAAAAAGGGGCGGTGATGAAATGTTAAGAAAAAAAATTTTCTTAATGCTATGGCCCATAGGGGAAGAATAAAAGGGAAGGTATAATAATTAAAATTTTCACGGGGAAAAAAATAGAAAGTATGAACTATAGAGGTTTTTGGATTTGGCTATTGAAATACGATTCCCTCCAAGAAACCTAACCCCAAACCAATTTTCCCCCCCTCATTAAAAAAAATTTTTTTCCCTCAAATTTTAACATACCTCTAAAAATTTTTTTTTCGCTTTTATAACTTTATTTATTCCAAAAAATTTTTACAACCCCTATCAAATAAATTCCAACCATTTTACAAAAAAAAACCCCAAATCATTCCCAACCTCTTTTACAATTCCTCCTCCCCAAAATCACTCCCCCAAAATTTTTAAAAAAACCTTTTTCAAATTACAACCCCAAAAACCCCCCAATTCTTTTAAAACGCCCCCAAACCCAACAATCCCCCCAAAAAATTCCAACCCCAACACCAAAAAATTTTTTAAACAAATTTTAAAATTTGACACCAAAAGGGAAAAAACCAATTAAGGTTTTTTCAATGGGTTTTCGGAACAGATCGACAACAGATAGATTTTTATATTCGATAAATATTGGGAAAAGAGGAATCCCCTAATGTGGTACATAAAACTTCCGGGTTTTAAGAAGGTTTATGTTTCAGAAAAAAGGAAAAAAAATTATATACATTTTAAAACAATTTTTGGGAACGGAGGAAAAATTGTTAAAACTAAGTGAAGTAGTTAAAGTTGCTTAGATAAGTTTATCTTGGAAAAAATAAAAAAATTCAAAAAAAAAAAGTTCATAGGAGGTAGAGGGAAATTAAGTGAAATTTCCAAACACAAAAATGTATAGTTTAATATAATTTTTGTGAAGAAAAAAGTTTAAAAATATTTGGTTTTTAATACTTTTTTAAAGCATCATCAAAATAAAATATAAGTCTCAAATGAGTTGATGAAAAATCTAAACATAAGTTTACACATTTAAAAAATTTTTAAAAAAATTAAGATACAATATGTGTACAAACAAGTTCTAAGTCGATATGTTAATCATTAAAAATAATATTTAAAAAAAGGTCAAAAATCTACAAACTGCCAGCAAATTTTTTAAAGGGGGGGTTATGAAAAGTATAATAATCTAAGTCTTTCTGTGTCTTTGTCCCCTTATTCTTTTATTCCCACTCCTTTATCAACCACTGTTTGTTACTTTGGACAATAATCAGGATTTTGCAAATAAAAAAAACAGTAAGATACACATATATTGATAAAATTAAATAACAAACTATTTATTTGATAATAACAGTTATGCCTATCAAAATATATATTTTTAAATTGAAAAATTACCCTGCACGGGAAAATTGAACCCAGAATTTTTGGCTTGTATGAAAAGCTCTCTAGCCAGTGGTGGTTTCAATGATCACAAATTTTTTCCCGACGATTTCCACACGCCCATCTAAACTCTCCCTTAAATTGGGTGAAGAATTCCCGGGAAGGGGAAAATTCCCTGGTAGCTCAGTGGTTAAAACATTGATGAAACAAGCCAAAGGCCCCAGGTTCAATACCCGTGTCCAGGTGTCAATTTTTTCTTTTAAAAGAATTTTATTTTATTGTGTATAATTTTTAACTACAAATTAATAAAAATGCTATTTAATCCATGTTTATATATTAATTAGTTTATAACAATATTAAGGTAATTATTTTTTATGGGTCCCCCTCCCCCCATTTTGTGCCCTATTTGAGAAATTTTGACTAACTAAAAATCCCCCTGGCTATGGGGTGGGCCCCTATGGTTTCTCCAAGATACCTTTATGACTTTGATGCCACAGATAATCTCTCCATCAACTTTTTCTAAATAGTTCTTAAGGTTGTTGGTAGCGATATTTCTACCATCGAGAACAAAAAGGGCGGGGAATAAATTAGGAAAAATATACAATTAAATTATTTATTTTCAGCTTAAAAAATAACTGTCAGCTATAAGCTACACATTAACAGTGTTTATGAAAGATTTAATCTGAGAAGTTTGGAATTTTTGGGAGTTTTTATTAGCAAATACTCCTATAAAAAAATAAATTTTTGGAAGACATTCCCAGCTCTCTGCCAGAGTTCGAACAGTTCAGAGTCAAACACACTTGCAATGACCAATGACTTTCAGAGTAGTTGTTTGGTAGGAAGATATCAGTGTACACTATTTCTAAATATTTGGTGAAATAATCAAATTGGGATTGAATAATTACTATAATTTCTATGTTCTTGAGTACGATATGGCATACATGGCTAGGTCATAGCTTCAAGAGGGAAGCTTTGATAGAAAGTAATTCATCATTATCACTCATCATTATTATCATTATGTTTCCAGCCTGTGGTTAGGTCAGTTTAGTAAAATGACCCCACCCTCCTCTATCCATCCCCCATTCTTCTCCTTAATTTCTTGCTTTCTTCTCCTTTCACTAGCACTTTTCTGTTATCTGCTCCTGCCATCTCTTTCTCGGCCTCTCTTGCGGTCTTTTTCCTAATACTTCATTCCCATCATTTTATTTGGCATCCTTTTTTCCCTTCCTCATTAATGCCATACCACCTCGTCTTGCTTCTCTACTCTTTCCCAGATAGCTTCATTTTAATCTTGTTTCTCCTCATGATAGTAACATGCTCCTCGCAAACTTCATTCCCATGGCCCTCAATTTTCCTCCTAGTCTTTCTTATATTCGATTTCCATGTTTTGGTGAGTACAAGGGTACAAAGTTGCCCGTACAACATCCTTAACGTTAAGGACACTTCTCTTCTCCATAGCAGATTTCTTGCACACCTAAAATAAAAACTTTCCCTGCGGGTCTTCTACTCTTTAAAATCGTCTCTACTTCCACCTTTCCCCTCAATCAGACTTCCAGAGTTTTTACGTTATGCATTTTCCCTTTCAGCTATTTTCCATCCCACTTTATAGCTTCATTTGGCCTTACTTCTTCCTTGTCACTACCATACTTCACACTTTGCAATGCTAAATTTCATTCCAACTCTTTCATTCCTCATTCCTTCCTGCAGATGATCATGTACTTCTCTTCCTCCTCCCCATATCATTAGTCATCTGCAATTCATCTTGTCTTTCATTCTTTCCTCCCGATTTTTTCTGGCACTTTGTACATAACCATTTCCATTACCATTTAATTAGTAATGGGAAAGGGCACTCCCCTGCTTCACCCCATTTTTTATTTGGGAACCACTTTGTCCTCCCACTCTCCATCTTAACACAGCTCCGGTTATCCTCATATATGTTTTTCACCCCTTTATTACAACTCCTCTTTCCCGTTCAACCACCCCCATCAAATTCCAAACTTTATTTCTATCCATGCTATATGTGCCTTTTCCACATCTATATACATTAATAAGTATTTTCCATTTCATACCTTTTTTCAATCAGCTGTCTTATAGCAAAGTTAAGTCTATTGAAGACCCCTGTTCCCCAAATCTGTGCTGTTATTACCTTCCTTCCTTTTATTTTATTTCTCATTCTCTTTTCCAAAATCTACTCATATATTTTTGTCAATGGTACATCAGCGTTACCCCTATAATTTGTAACACCTCTTCCTATTCCTTTCATGAAAATAGGTATTATAAATTCATTTTTTCAGTCTTCACTATCTTGTTCTCCTTCCAAACCACTCACAGCACCCTGTATAACCATTGTATACCTACTTCCCTGTTGTTCGTATCATTTTCCAAAAGCAGTTTGTACACTCTCGGTGCTTTTCCTTGTTTCATCCTATTTATTTCGTCCTCCAACCCTTTTTTATTGGGACCTCTTTCCTCTCTCCTGCTATTTCTTCCTGTTTCTTTGTTTCACTTCATCCTTTCCTCTTTTGGTTCGAACAATCTTTTCAAAATATCTATCTCATCCATAGTTCCTTTTTTCCCTTTCCCGTCTTCCCTTCTTCATTTTAATACATCATTTTAAATTGTCTTTTCTCTCTCCTCCCGTTTTTTACTTGGCTATACAAACCTCCTTACTTACTTCTACATCCCGTTCCCGCATTTCTGTACATTTTTTTCCCAACTAACATTCAAATTAATGTAAAAGTAAAATAGTAAACATCAATATAAGTTTCTTTGTTTGTTGTTCTCAAGGTTTTAAAAAAACATTAGCCAGTTTTGTATTAATTGGAACGTTTAAAGAGTGTTTACATTTTAAAAAAGTTATTGATAGTTTAAAAAAATGACATAAACAAGGGCTAGTAAAACTTATATTACACTAAAGAATTAATTGTGCTAAAAGACATATGAAGGGTCAATTTGAATAGAAAGACTATTACATTTAAAGTTCCTGCAAGCTCGTATAAATTGGGAGAGTTATAGGGGTAGTTTATCTGGACTTACTTATAGTTGCAAATATATGTCTGTTGACAAGTTGTGTTATTGAAAAGAGAGATGAACAGGAGTTACTTTTTTCTTTTCTCCATTAATGTTTAATCAGAAATGATTACGTGCAAAGGTGCTAGTTTTAAATTAAGGATTTCGAGCAATTGTATCAGAGTTGATTGGCATGTGATGCGCTGTTAATGTAGCTCTTTCCTCATTGAAAGCCAAAGCCAAATTGTGTCAAATTTTGTAGGATAATATAAAAGGTCTAGTCTCTGAAACATACCTAAAAGAGGTAAGAAAGACATGTCACACCAAATCCTATGAACCCCCTGAACGAGGGTTTTTTCCAATAAGGGAGGGTGATGAGACCGCAGATGGGGGGTCATAAAGGGATGCAACATTGTATGCG
>JBCFYV010005688.1:0-13725 GCA_039000515.1 Timema cristinae | reverse complement strand
ATAAAATAGTAAAATGTTAGTAATGTTGGGCTGTTGGCCATAAAAATGTTTTTTTTTCTAAAATAGGACTATAAATTTGAGTTCCAAGTTAAACAACCACCAGCGTTTAAACATTATTTTTATGGGCAACTAGGTCGTTAAATCTGGAGAGAAATTGCCACGTGAACGTTGCAGTTCTTACGCAATATTGAATATAAGATGAGTTATTTAAAAATATGGTTCACGCCAAAATATGGTCTAAATATTTCAACATGGATCTTTTTCACTAACAACCCTATAGTTTGAGTTTTATTAATAGAAAAAAATAAGTGTGAAAATTGGACATCAGTTTTTTTCCAACTAGTTTTTAAGAATAGGCTATTTGCAAAGCGACGATACTAAGATTGATGAAAAAAAGCTCTAAATTTAACTTTCCTCTAAAACTTCAGTAATTCATTGATAGGGTCTCATCACAAAGTTTTAGGCTCTTTGAGAATTAGCAGCGAGCATTCCTCTTTACCTTGAGATAAGAAGTTTCGTCTTTTTCTTTTCGCTCTTTCCTATTCCAATGGACCATGTAGACCTTCTTCTTTTTAGGGGCACCAATAAATCTATAATATCATTCCATATTAGGTTGATTAATGTAAGATTAATATCTAAATTATGTTATTTTAGCTAGTTCAAAACATTATAGAATTTTGACTCTCAATATAAGACAAATTTTACTTTACAAATTACACCCATTACTATTTCCAGCCTGTGGCCTGTCATAGCTTAATAAACATTACAATCCAACTTAAAACTAAGACAAGCACAACATCCAATCCCCAGCCGTTAATTCATCACTGTGAGATGGTAAACAACATTTCATAAATGATCAATTTTCGGCCATGCTGGGAATAGAACCCGGGACTCTGCCAAGTAAGCAGACACGCTGTCTACTGCTCTAAGGTGACTGATGATTTATTATAACTAAGATTATTTATAATTTAGAGTTTACTTTCAGGCTTTGAAAGGAAAACCAAAGCAATGATTTAAACACGTGCCCGCTAGGGAGTAGAACAGTATTTTAGTTTTGGTAATTAAGTAGCAAATCACCTGAACCTTCTCCCTTCCCTCCCGTATCATTCCCCCTTAACTATTTTATGTATACACCACTGGAGCGGAGTCAAAGCTAATGGATTCATTTGCCTTCCCTCCAGATACTTTTTCAAATTGTTTGTATTTTGGTGCAGCATATCTTTTAAAAAGTGAAAACACTGGCCACACACCGTTCGAAAGGTCCAAGTTGATAATTCTTCTTCTTGGAGGAACAAACCATAGATGTCCAACACCCGCACTGCATCTCGTTCTGAAAAAATAATGTAACTATCAGCCACGGGAGCTCTAGCAGCCAAAAGGTTGAAAATATGTTTATTTTTTGTAATAAAGTACATATTTCACCAATAACGGATGCTACGTGGTGTAAGGGAGAAAGTTTGCAATGTACTTGGCACCAGTTGATGAGGAATTTGGCATGAAAATCTTACAGCCATAACTAAAAATGAATTGATGTAGCCCAAGCCGTTAAGTCAATATAACTATCAGCTCTTTCCCAAACCAGAAACATTCCTCAACCTCTCTGCTCAACAGACACTTTCTGAAAGGGCTAGTGAACATGTAGGGACTGTAACATCACAGTGTGGTTGTTTAGATGATTAGTTTCCAATAATGGCGTCGGCACACATCACGGTATGTATGGAGATATTTTGTGTACTGCACACACGAGCACCATCATTTTATGTATTTGTCATTGAAATTCCTTTTTTCATTAAAAAAATTGTCAGTCTGTGGACCAGATAAACCCGTAGTTTGGAGACCCTGCTCTAGAATATGGATTAATGAATTTGTTTTTAATATAACAACTTTACTTACCGCCCATTTTGATCACAAACTTTTTGTACCTCAACAATTTAACATTGTCTTCCATTGAAAGTTTTGGGATAGGTGGCACTATGAGGACGACTACATTTTTTATTGTGCTTGATAGTAATCTGACTATTTTAAGTAGCCTCATCTTTAAGATGCCCAGCCTGGTCCCTTGCTGTGAGATAATATTAAAATATCGGTTAAAAATATATTGTTTATAGTTAGCCAATTACAATCGCGGACACGAGGAAAACATTTTAAATTCTTATTTTACCAGAAAATCGTTGACACCAATCATCAATAGAATGTTGTCCAGCAATGGTCTAATGTTCAGTAGCACACTCCGTAACCGACGTAACAGTTGTGCAGCCTTCTGGCCAGAGACACACAGCCCAATCTGCAGCGCCCCATTTGCTGCTATTAACATAGTTACAAACAACAGTAGATTTACATTATTAAATTTGCATAGGGTTGTGACAATCCCAAATAAAACTAATCCCCTTGTATTATTTTATGTTATGGCTTATATTTCCCCCTTCTAGGCTATGGGTGGTGTATCCCAGGTGCTCAATTATTACTACTGTGATTATTAGTATTGTTGTATTATGTTACAATACACCCCTACTGCGAATTTTACTATCTGTTGTAAACTTTTTTTCGTCTTACTATTCATTCGGGCTGTTATGCATTTTACACACTAGTGGGGTAGAACTGATGCATATAGAATTTAGATTACTGTATTTGCGTTTTGAAGAGAGCGAGTACCAATTGACGAAAAAGACTATTCTCAGTAGACCCGACTAGAATTCAAACCCTGACCTCACTATTACCGAAAAACCAGACTAGATAAGTATGACATTTATCCCACTTGCGTAGTGTAGACCAAATACAGGTTGTGTTTGCTAACAATGTTTTTGTGGTTTTTTATAGAGTATATTAAGGTGCGTACTCACAGTTTCTCCGTGCATGCTTGTGTAACACAACCTTGGCGAACCGGACCATCATGGACGATCTCACAATTTGATGATTTAAAAATAATGTTTCTTGAAACCATAATAACCATCGTAAATAATTAAACTTACTTAATTAAAAATAAGTATGGGGTTGGTGCATACAATGTTGCATGTTTTAAATATATATCGTTTTTGTTGTTTAGTTAAAGTGGAAATAGAGTTTACAAAACTTTACAAGCGAAAGTCAAGCATTGGTGTAGGAATCGGAGAGGTCATTCGAATGTGGCTTTGATAGAAAAATATCTGCACGGCTACTAATTTCTCAACATTAATTTTTTATTAGTTACTGTTAGTTTTAAAAATCTTTTATGCATGTAGGACTTGATTACTTCTTTTTATTAATATTTTTAATAGATCAATAAACATCAAACTTTGATCATAAACTAATTTTTCTAATTATTTTAATTATTGGATTATGTTTACAACTATCTAGTCCCCAAATGCAAGTGCATTTGCTTTGTATTCAACCTTCTTCATTCCTTCTGTCTTAGCGTAATTAAAATACGTTGATCCTGGACGGGCATTATGACTGGTACATTTTAGCTTTAGTATTAGCGAGATTAACCAAATTTTCAATGATTCCATTAAAAAACATAATATTTTTAAATTGGGAGTATTACTCACCATGTCAGCTTTGCTTTGTACTAATTCCCTGATCTACACAAACACCAAAATAGCTCAGACTTATCAAGAAACCAGTAAGTTGCCGAACGTTGCTTTTTGACGACTGACAGGATAAACCTAATTACCTTCAGTGGGGAAGCCAAATGGTGGATTATACAGGCTTCACGAGATTATTGTTTTCATTGTTTCATAATCGTAAGTTCTTACAGCCCATTAATCTTTCGAGCGCATTCTTGGGTGTGGTAGGGAAAGGAACGGAAGCAGAAAATGTAAAGAAACAGCAGGGATAGATTACAATATATATATTTTTACCTTACAGTTACCATTGTTATTGTTACTATGGTGTTTAATCGTATAATTTAATTAAATATGTTATCATGGAAGTAAGCAAACGTATATACAATATACTGTACCTGCTTCAGTGTTCACATAGCATAAGGCGTCACTCTCCCAATAGACTAGACTGCTGATGGCTGGAAGATCGGGTTTGAATCCCTGGTAGGTATACTGAGGGTGATATTTCCTAAATAGCATTAGTACGTATAGTACGGAATAAATAATATGCGAATAAAATCTTACCTTTGTATGAGAACATGACCGAACCAACCTTGCCAAAATTTGTAGTTATCCATCAGTCCATTTCAGCGTCTTCAGTTTTTCAGGTGAATTCCGAGTAATTTCCTAAGGCTATAATTATAGTGCTACCGCCCCTCTGTGTTTTTCGACCGGGCTTGGGACCGGCTTTTGGCCACATTACCGGCGTTTAATGTCGTATCTCCATTTGATTCGACAAGAAACTATAGTGATTTTTAAATAACAAGCACGCTGTGGTATACTGGAAATAGGATAGAGGCTATTCAATATTTTCTATTCATTGTTTCCTATTTTCCAACGCCCACATTATATTTTTTTTGAATTTAAATTGTTTATAGATCCAATTTTCTAAATAATCCGGTCGGGTGAACTGGGGGGTTTTTTAAAAATTTTTCCACTCACCCTTCCCCGCAAAGGGGTTCCTTCCTCTAAAAACCCTTTCCCCAATTCCCTAATCCATTACGAAATAAGTATTTTAAGCGTAAAAACCCAACAGGTAGTAAGACGGTGCAATATTATTTTAAATTTTCAAATCAGAATTTAACTAAAAATTTTTAAAACAAAATAACTTAATTTTCCAAAAGCATGTCATTTTGATAAATTTTAAGGAAACCACTCCAAATTTTTTCGGAACTTTAAATTTTCAAAGATTTTTGGGAAAAAGCCCCTTTTAAAAATTCCAGAAGCAACTTATTTAAAAAAAATTCAAAAGAGGACCATTGCAAGTATTTCTAGAAGTTCTTTTTTCAAAATAGGCTAGTAAGACCACATAACAGCTTACAGGGCCCTAATTTTCGGGGAAAATTCAGTCGAATGGAATCAAAAAGTTAATAAAGAAAAACCCAATTTTTTTTAAAAAAATGGAAGAAAATTTTTTAAAATCGGGTGAAAACTTTGTAAAAACCTCAAAAAGTTACCCAAATTTTAAAAAGTTTTTTGAAGAAGACCACCCAAATAACTTTTTAATCAAAATTTAAAAAAAATTGGAGGGAAAAACCAAAAATTTCTTTTAAAGAGCTGATTTCCAAAAATAGGGAAAACCACTAAAATTTATGAGCAAGCCCAAAACCCACATGCAAAGGTCATCCCACGGGAGTCTACTGAAAAAGACGGGGATTCGGGTTTGAATCCGGTGGGGTGTCTAAAGGGGGTTTTCCCTAAATGGTTCTCTATTCTAACTTCACGAAAATCGCTACACAAATAATTCAGAATTCTTTCCCAAACACTCACCCTACATTACGTAGAGTAATGGGGTTAAATCGAAAAAAAACGGGGAACCTGCTTTGGTGGCACAGGCGGGGTCAACCAAAGGGGTTTGAAAAATTTAAACCTAGAAGCTAGCATGCATGCCACGTTTTACTATTTTGAAATCGCTAGAAAAAAATCTTCTAAAAAGATTAAATTTTCAAAAATCCCATTGCGTTTTTTCCAAATATCTCCAAGGACAAATTTTTTTTAAATATTGTTGGGAGAAAAAACTCAAAATAGTTCTGGGGGCTCATTTTAAAAAAAAATAGAAGGGGGCCCATTAAATTGCTTTGAAAAGGAACTCTCCCCCCTTTTTTTTGTTTCTCCACCACCTTTCCCCCACTAAAAAGGTTCCACAGCCACTTGTCTATTAAGGCTAACTAATTTTATACCGGAAAACAATATTCTGATAATTTTTCATGGACCTCACACACTCGTAATTTCCGGAAATTTTTCCCTTTTTTTCAACTCAGGGGTGAGCTTCCATAATTCCCAAAATTTACTCGTTTTTATTTGTTTCTTTTTTAAATTTTAACTGGGTTTTTTTTATTTAGGTCAAATCATTTTTTTTTTACTATATAAAAATATATTTTAATTTAAAAAAATTTTTAAGTATTATTTTTTGCTATAGACCCCCAATAAAATAATCGGGGTTTTTAAAAAAATTATCAAAACTCCCAAAAAATAAAAAGATTGTAACTCAAACCCGAACTGGGTCTTAAATAGTGACTTTTTATTTTTTTAAAAAGTGATTAATCCCCGCCCCTGCCTGTGGGATCCTCTAAAACACTTTTATACTCGCCGTCGGAAGGGGCGAACAACTCTGTGGTTGTAACCCTATATACAGCCCGCACAAAACCAAAACAAAAAATGTGTGCTTGAAAACTTTTTAATTTTTTTAAAATTTTAAAAAAAATATTTTCAAAATTGTCCCCGCTCTGTTCATTTTTTTACCGGGCACTCGACAAAAAAATTCCCCGAAAACTACAAAAACTAGAAAGTTTAATTGTCTGGTACTAATTTATTGGAGTCCTAAAACCCCCAAATATTAGTTTGATTTTTTTTTTAATGTTACAAAGGTTTTTCTTAGTAAGATAACACATTAAATGTCTTGTGGAGAACACCCCCTTACCCGCCTTCCAACTTTCCCCCCTCCTTTACCCTCTTACACTACTTTATCTACATAAACTTTTTTGTAAAAACCAAGCACTTTTCCAATAAAAAACTTTAAATTGTCTGAAAAATGTATACATACCCTAACACAAGGGAAATTTTTTTTTTTAAATTTTAAGGGTTTGGTCTGGGTTTTAAAAGGAGTCGCACTTCTATGCGGGGGATCCGGGTTAATCCTCGTCCCACCCAAATTTTATCTGATTCCCAAACCCTCCTTCCCCCTACAAATTTATTAAACACAACTTTAATGTACGAATGCCAGTACCCCACAGGGTGGATCCCCGTTAACTGGGGTCCTCCTTCATCCCAAACACCTCCCATACACACCCCTTAAAACCCAAACTTTTAGTAAAACTGTGCTAATAGAAAAAATAATAATAAATTTAAAATAAAACTTATTTAGTATTTAAAAAAAATTACAAATTTAACTTTTCTATCAACCCGAATACCTAATTTCAGGTCTTGTAGTTAAAAAATTTTTTTTTAAAAAAATAGAAAAATTTAAAAAATAAAAAATTAAAAAACAAAAAGATTTCCTATAATAACATTTCCTTTAAAAAAGGGAACAGATAAAAAACTTTGTTTCTCATCCTGACTAAATTTGAAGGGAATTACAAAACCGGAGGATGCTCCCACGGCTTGTTTTTAAAAAAATTAGTGTTCTATCTTCAAAATTTGCACACAAGGGGCCTTTTAAATTTCTTTCCCAAATTATTTGGGACCAACTAGAAATTTATTCTTTGGGCTTTTTCAATATAAACTACGTTTTCCGCATTTTTAATTCAGGGATGTCAATCCCAGAAAAATGTTTTGTATGAAATATCTGTATAACTAAAGTTTTTTTCCCCTTTAAAAAAAAAACTTTTGAACCGAAACGGGAAAAAAAACCCAAAAAATTTTAAAAAAACATAAAATAAAAATTAAAAATTTTTCCCCTTTGTGAACAGCAAAAAACGGGCCCACGTGTTTGTTTCCGGAAATGTTGCAAACTGTACTACAAATTTCTCCGTATTAAAAATGTGATCCGATAGGTAAAAAATTTAAATTCACCACGCCCTTTAAGAAATTATTTAATTCATGTATTTTTTTTAAAATTTTAAAAATTGTTTTTTTTCAAGAAATTTAACAAAAAATTTTAATTTGGGTAACCCAAAACTTTAAAAAATAAAATTTTGGGTTATGTAAAGTTCCCCCCAAAACGAATAAAAAAAAATACAAAGTTTTAGATTTTTTTTGTATCTATTTTGCAGGAATAGTGCCCATAGAAAATCCTTTGCAATAAAAAGTCCCCAAATTTTTTTTTCTTTTGATCAATTGTAATGAAATCCCCTTTTGTTTACAAAATACAAACACAAAAAAATAAAAAAACTAAAATTGAGACAAAAAAATTTTAAAATTTTAAAAAGTTCAAATATAACTTTTATTTAAAGTAAAAGAAACAAACTGATTTTTTAAATTTTTTATTTACAAAAATATTAAAGTCAAAGAAAAAAAAAGGTAAAAATTTATTGTTCAAGAATAAACCCGTAAACAAAAATTAGTAAAATCAAAAAAGGGATGAAAAATCGAAAATAAATTAAAAAAAATGCATAAAACAAACAAAATTTTCCAGGGCGCAAAAAAAATCTCAACACAGCTTTATACTAAATCCTCTTCCATAGGTGATTTGGGGAGGGAACTAATTAAATTTTTCGCCGCCGGGCTTTTGCCCGTTATGATTCTACTTGACAAAACGCCAAGCAGCTCATCAAGAAAAAGGGGGCTGATTTTCTGTTTGAGTACCGAAACACTGTCGTGACCTAACCTCTGAATGAAAGTGAAACCCTTTATAAATGAAACAATTTAAAATTAACCTAAGTGAATTACGGGAGTATAAGTAACATTACACTATGAGATAAAAATTGGTGACCTGGTGTTTGTGGGGGGATTTTTAAGAATATTAAATTTTTCCGGGTTGGGGGAAGATTTTTTAAAAGTATGATGGTGATTGTGGGTGAATTATGAAGGTCTTTTTTTAGGTCAATCCGGAATGGGATTGGGGTTGATGGGTTTTATTTCTTGGATTTGGGGTCTGGGGGTGATAGATTTCCTTTTCCCCACTGGGCGACCCCGGGTGCCAGTTTTACTGACTCTAAAAAACCCAGTCGGTACCCAGGGCGTCCACCCCGTGAAAAAAGGGTAAAGGGATGAAATTTGGTTTTGTGCTTAAAGGGTCGGTTAAGGGGTTAATCAAGAATGGAATGGTGGGGGGGGAGGTTGTCGGGATTCTACTTCGTTCGGGTATTGATGTCAAGTAGGGACATTTTTTTCTAATAGGAAGTTACAATAGGTTTTATTTTTTTATAAAATTTTTTCTTCAGGTTTTAAAATAGGGATTTTTTCTTTTTTTAAATTTTTTGGTTTAATTTTTAAAATTTTAATTTTTAAGTAAATTTAAAGATTAATAAATAGGGGCCAACTTGCAGCCGGGGCTTTTTTTGGGGTTGGTTCATCGGGTCGTACTGTCTGATCCTCTAACAATTTGTTCTCGTTTTTCAATCGGTCGAAAAAATTTTTGTTTTTGCCCCATAAATTTCCCGTAGTTGGGGGTTTGTCCGTGTGCAGGGCGGTTTTTTTAGTGCTCTGTCACTCCAGTGAGTGTTCAAAATATTAGTTTTTGTACCTAAGTTTGCGATATTTATTTTAGGGTAGCCCATACTAAAAACTAAAAAAATAGGGGTTAAGTTTTGCTTGTATATTAATTTTAGTGGAATGAACTGCCCTCCTCTGAAAAGGAGTACATTTAATAAACTAAAAACTTTTTTACCTTGGGCTTATCAATAACTCCTCCAGGTGAGTTTTCTATCTATCGATCCCCGGGGATTGTTTTTATAGAGTGGGATCTATGGTCAAATAGTAAGGGGGCGGGGGGGGTTTTCTAACTTGGAAGATTTGGGGTGCTGATTTTTTGGGATTTTTAATTTAATCTCCAGTTGGAGAGCCCTACTAAGAAGGGGATAATTTTCATAAAAAGATGCAAATTTTTAAATTTTTTTTTTTTTACATAGAGCATGGGGTTTATAGGCAAAAATTTCTAACCTGAACATGATCGTGATTAGGATTTCTGCCCTAAATGTTGTATAAGGGGTGCTAGATTTAACCCTCGGGACCCCTGCTTTTTACCCCTATGTGTCTGCTACTCTTGCGTTTAAAAACCCTTTGGAAAGTACCCGTAAGGAAGCTGGGATCAAAAAAATTGACCATTTTTGGGGGGTTTTTAAATTTATTAAAATTTTTTTATAAACCCAAGGGACCAAAATTTGTCGAAATTTTTTGACATTTAGGGAAAAAAGCTATTCGTTTTTTTAAATGTTTAGATAATTTAACTATGTTTATTGTTGGGGTGGGTGGTGAAAGGGGTTAATAAACCAAAAAAAAGGGGTTTGGAAAAACCTATCTATTATTTATATTTTAAATCTTTAAAATTAATCTTTCGAAACTTTTTAAAAGCGTAATAAACCGATTGGACTTTTTTGTTCGAGGAACATGGTCCTCTCCGGTTTATGATTTTATAAAATAGCCACCCACATAAGGGAAAAAATAAAGATGGGAATATTTTGTAAAACCCAAAAGCGCTAGTACCGCCTCCCTGGATTTTTTTATACTCGTGTCAGTAGTCGTGCCCCGGCGATTTTTTACTAGTTAGGGTTTTTAATAGTAGTGTGGCTCTCCAGATTGATTACCTCTACTCTAGTGTGTTGTCCTTTAAATTTCCTGACTGTTTACCATATCTGGGGAAAATCGTGATCTTGTGGTTCTCTTAGGTTTTAATTTTTTCTCTAAAACCCCCGGCTATGGGTTCACGATCCTTTGCTTTCGTAAACTAACCGTGTTCCCCCTGGAGACTGGACGGTCTTTTTTTTTGCATCCCCCTATTTCATGTTAGTTTTCCCCACTGTGAGAGTATCCCCACTGTTCCCTCTATGTCCTTGACCCCCTAACTTTTCTCTGGTCGGGTTTAGGTCGCCTGTCGTGGGGTTCCTAAGTCTCCATCCCTTTTCCCGCCCTTTTTTTTTGGGCTATAAATAGTCCAAAAAGGGATTTTTTTGGAGACGGTTTTGGCCTTCTAGTTGTATACCCATAGGGTTCCCTGCACCGTAACGGAAGAGTTTAAGGTTAGCCATCTATTTTCTCTAACTTGTATTTCTGGAAATTTTCCTCCATTCGCCAAACCGTCCGTCCCAAATACTTCACTCAATATGGATTTTGGCAAATCCATTCCCCTTTTAAAACCATCATACCTCATGGTTTTTAAAAATGTTTCAAGCCAGTCTATATATCGGGTCTGTGCAGAAGTTGGGGGGGGATAACAGGGAGGTTTGTTTTGGGCAACAATTGCAGTGTGATGTCACAAGGTTCCCAAAATTCGTCAGTTCCCCATGCCCGGTTTTTTCCCAAGGTTTTTTTAAAGTTAAGATCAACCCCCAAAAAACCTTTGTTTGGTCGTGATTTTTTCTAACTTTTGGGGGTAGCGCTTGGGGGGGATTAATGGCCGCGAAAAAACCTCTTGCCCAATTTTACATTTATTCCTTACTTCTATATTAGGGGAATTTTAAAAAAGTTGTATGAGGAAGGGGCTTAACAAAATAGCTTTGCCCCTCTCCTGCCTTACCATCACTTTTAAACAAGTGCCTTTGGCTCCGGTTTAACTTTTATAGTTTTATATCCTACATCACATTTTTAGATCCTTTTCTTTTGGTGTTTGTCTATGTTGAGGTTGTAAAAGTTTATTTGGGGGGAAACTCTACCAATTGGGATTGTTTTTCACTGTCGTATTGTTTTTTATTGTGCTTGTCTTAGTTTCTACATTTCTCGTTTTTTCCGGGGGAAAAATCCTTGCTCGTGATCTGTCTCCATTCTTTTATCAAGGTTCCCGAATTTTTAAAAAATTGGGAAATTTCTGTTTGTTCTGGCGTATAAAAAATTTGTGTGGGGAATTTTGTCGATGGTCCGTGGGGCCCTTTAACCAGCCCGTGAAGCATCTATGGCCCACGGTGAAAAAAGGGAGGTCTCCCCCCTGTGGTGTGTTGTTGGATGTCCCAAGACGGGCATGACTCAATTATTTTTTCAGCCCACCGCTTTTATGTCTTTCGTATTGGGGTTTGGGGACCTTATAAACAGCGAACTAAAACCCCGCGCAGACCTCTCAGATTCGTTTTGTAGGGGATGAAACTAATTCTTGTCTGATGTCGGGTTCTTCTCCATGTCCTCGTATCCTTTTCCTGAACAGAAATGCCGACCTCCTGGAAACTCGTAGACAATGACCAAAAATAGCAGTTTTTAAAAAACCTGGTCTATATATATTTTACCTTCCCGGGAAAATACCAAGGGGATTAAACCCCCACCCTGCCACTGACATCTAATTACGTACATAAAGTAAAAGCGCTCAATTACAAACAACGCCAAAAATATTTTTGGCCCCTAGCCCACCCTCCTCCATTCCCCTACCTTCAAGCCAAGCTTTTAGCTGCTAGCCTGCTTGTCTTTTATCTTTAAAAGGGGCTTTTAACCTCTAATTTTCTTCCCTTTTTTTCCCTTTTGTTTTCCCCCCTCATTTAAAAATTTAAATTTCTTCTTACCACAATTTTTTCTTTTCCCAAACCTATTTTCCTCACTTATCCCCAATCAGTATAATTTTTTCTAGTACCTTTTTCCCATCTTCTTATCACACCTCCCCCATCCTTTTTCCCTTTTTATCTCTTATTTCTTAATCCTTATACCATCTCCAAAATCTTTAAACCCAATTTTCCCACAACACTTTCCCTTCTCCACACAAACCACGATCGTATTTTCCTAACTATCCGACCTTTGGGCTCTAATTCTCACTTTTTAAAATGTTGGGAAAAAGGTTTTTTTTGCAATGCTGTCTACAAAATTGTTCCCACACCGGTTAAAACCCTGTAATTTTTTAAGGAAAAATTTCCCTGGCCACTCAGAAAAAAATCATAAGGGGTTCCAAACATTTTATATTTTTATACTCCGTTAAAATTGGGGTTTTAAAAAAAAACCCCTTTGGGGGACTATTCCCTCTCAAATTACATTTTTCAAAAAGCCACTAGCACCTATCGTCCCTCAATTCTTAAAATCCTTTCTATCCAAATTAACCGGATGAACCTCCCGACCCCAATCAGTAAAACGTCCTGTATGCTTAGCACAAATAGGTGCCCCTTCCCCTGCAAAATTATACATATAAGGCCGGCTTATTAATCCTGATAAAATTTAAACTGGGTTTATAAATATTTCTGATGAGGATAAATTAAAAATGCGTCATAGACCCCAAAATATTTACTTCCCGATAAAATATATTATCCTCACATTTATGGGGGTTTTTCGGTTTAACACAGGCCTGGGGCCCAACTATATAAAGTTAGAACATTTAATTTCCCCCTTTTAATAAACGACAAATATTTAATTTTAATTTTATTAGAAAAATATCAAATTTGAGTACAATAAATGAAATTTTGAAACGTTTTCCCAAATTGCCACATTTTGGGGACATCTTACTTCTGCGCCCACTGAGCCAATTTTCCTCGCACTCGTTTGCCGCCATTTTATAACAAATATGACTTGTCACCAAACTCGCTAGGGTTTGCATCAAGGGGGCACCATAAAAACAGCAACCTGCATTTTTGAAAAAAATTAAATTTTTTTCTACTTCGGCGTAAATTCAGTTCATAAGTTAAACATCAAAATGGTTTAAATTTTTTTAAACCCAAAAATTTACAATAAAATACCTATTTTCCCCCCCAAAGGGGGACTAATTAAAGGTAATTTGGTTTTAGAAGATAAAATAAATTAGAAAATGGTACGAGCATTTGTAAGGGAATAGCAAAAAAAAATTTTAAAAAACCAACCCTAATACACTCACCGGTTTAACCTTTGCATTCTCACACCCAAAAAGCTCAATTTTTTACCTACCATGGGCGGAAATAAAGTCAAGCACTTTTATCACAAAAGTATTCCTTTTGGAAAAAGTTTTAAGTTAAAAATTTAAAAATTCTTGTTTTCAAACCTTTACATTTTTTAAAAATTAACAATTTTTTTTAAAATTAAAATAGCCCCCCGAAAAACCCCCAACCTTTATTTTTAAAAAAACAAATTAAAAGGTACGCTTTTCCATATTTTAAAACCTCAACCCCCCAAACTG